>JAQZBX010024595.1:0-30060 GCA_029593785.1 Cabassous unicinctus
CAGGGAACCTGAGGGCTTTTCCAGAAAGCCTATTTTAGCATTTTTCCCCCCAGGGAATGAGGCAAACGCAAATGCCTGAACAGTGTTTTAAATGAGAATTAGATTCACAGAAAAATAGTCATCGAAACAATAACGAGGAGGACGATATGATAAGCTCACCGTTTCCTATAGCTTTTCTAATAAATACAAGATTTGCAAAGCTCTCTAGAAAAAAATAAGCAGGCAGGGAGCTTGTAGAAACGAGATAGATCCAGAACAAGATACAGAAAACTAGACAAAGGTCAGTTGCTTCAGAAAACAGAGGGTTTGTGGGACACTAAACAAGTCAAGTGGAAGCCCTATCCTGGTCTGGCAAAAATTCGCCAAAGAAACAAGTCGTTTCATTAGAATATGTCCGTTTTAACATCAGTGCAAGGATAGGTTCCATTACATAATTAAATCAGAGTCAGGTAAGCTTTCCAGGACTCGTGATATACCAAGAAGGGTTGAAAACTGTAGCCGCGAGAAGATAATTTGGCTCTGAGTTGAGTTATTTCATGGATCTCCCAGGAGAAGACAGCTTACTGACATGGCTCTACTGCTGAGAGGAAATCCTCTGTGTTAGGGAGCGTTCTCCAGAAAAACAGAATCAACAGGATATATGTAAATGTACAGTTTCAGTTTCCTGGTTGCTAAAACAAATACCACGCTATGGTATGGTTGGTTTAACAGCAGGGATCTTTTGGCTCATGGTTTCAGAGGCTAGAAGGCTTACTTCCTCCTGGCGTCAGTATCTTCTGGCTGGCCACCAATCTTGGGGTTCCTTGGCTTTTCCATCTCATGGCTGTGCACAAAGTGGAGTGTACTTTCTCTTCCAGGTTCATTGACTTCTGGCTTCTGGCTATGCCCCATGGCTACTCTCTCTGTGGCTACTTCCCCAGAAGGCCTTCGGTAAAAGGATTAAGACCCATTCTGATTTAGTTGGCCACACCTTAACTGAAGTAGCCTCATCAAAAGAACCTATGTAAAATGGGTTCACACCCACAGGGATGGATTAAGATTAAGGACATGTCCTTCTGGGGTATGTAGCTTCAAGCCACCACAGTCTGCCCTCTGTACCCCAAAAAGACATGTTCTTCTCACATGCAAAGTGCATTCATTCCATCACAACATTCTCAAAGCCCTAAGCCATTTTAGAACAATGCTAAGTCCAAAGTCTCATCAAAATCAGATTTGATACACAGTGAACCCAGAGGTGGATAAGAATTGTGGTTAATAGTAAAAATGCACGACTGTTCTTCTGTGAACTAGAATGGATGTACGTTACTATTGCAGGGTGGTGAAAATGTGGAGAAGCATGCGAAAAATACCAATAATGTAACCTATGGACTATAGTTAGCAGCAATACTGTAATATTCTTGCAACCATGCCAAAGATGTACTGTGTTGATAATGGGGGGTATGCGAAAAAAATGTGTCAAATGTACGCATGGACCATAGTTAGTGGTAATAGTCTGTTAATATTATCTCATAATCTGGAACAAATGTCCCACAATGGTGGTTGGTGAAGGGTTATATCAGAATTCTACATGTGCTTGATTGTTTTGTAAGTTCACAACTTCTATAATAAAAATATATTTTAAAAATCAGTTATGAGTGTGGTCCATCCTGGGGCAAAATTCCTGTCCGCGGACCTGTAAAACCCAGGAAAAAAGTCATCTGCTTCCAGTGTACAGTGGTGGGATAGGCATAGGCTAAACATACACATTCCAGAATGGAGAAATTAGAAGGAAACCAGGGGACATGGGTCCCAAACCCATCAGAAACCCAGCAGGGCAAACCATTAGATTTCAAGGTCTGAGAGTCATCTAGGGATCATTGTTTTGTCCTCCAGACCTGATGGAGTGGTAGCCTTCACCCTTCTAAGCACCTGCGCAGAAGCCATGCTCTTCCCAAATACTGCGGCACAGGCCCCACCCTCTCCGAGCATCAGGATAATGGCCAGGCTCTCCATGAATGCTGGGGCACAGGCCCTACCATCTCCAAGTAGTGGGGTTGTGACACTCTCCCTAAGCAAAGGGGCCCAAGGCCCAGTCCCTCCAAATGCCAGGGTAGATGGCCTTCCTGCTCCAAGCACAGGGGTGGACCTGTCCTTTCCACACATGTGGGAAGACCCACTCTCTTGACCCAAGGAGATATGTTTGGTCAAGACCTTTGCTTCCATGGTTCTTCCTTGAAGTCATTCTTTCTTCAATTAATCCTTTCCCTGCTCCTTTCTTTTTTGTTTTTTTTGACTTTATTTTGTACATTTAATAATTGAAAATATAAACAATTAAAAAGTAAAAAGTAAACACAGATGAATATATACATTTCTCAATTAAATGTACTGGATACATATAAAATTTTTTTTGAATCAATATGTTACACAATATATTTGGTTCATAGTAATGCATTCTTAGAGTATTTGTCCTTTTGTGTCTGGCTTGCTTCGCTCAACATAATGTCCTCCAGGTTCATCCATGTTGTCATATGCTTCACGACTTCATTTCTTCTTTCAGCTGCATAATATTCCATCGTGTGAAAAGACCACAGTTTGTTTATCCATTCGTCTGTTGATGGACACCTGGGTTGTTTCCACCTTTTGGCAATGGTGAAAAATGTTGCTATGAACATTGGTGTGCAGATGTCTGTTCCCTGCTCCTTTCAATACAGGCTGACAGTGGTTCTGCTCATATACAATTTATAAAAACCTTGTTGGTTTTACATGCAGTTCAAGTGGGTCTAAACCATCAGGCAGTATCTGAATGGATCCACGTTAAGCCTCACCTTCTTTAGCAAAGGGTTGTTTAATTTAACCTTCACACGGAGCCCTGACTTCTGGGAACTCACTTCCTGGAAGCACAGGGAGGTCCCTGATAGAGCCACTTCTGGCCATAGTCTCAGATCATGCAATCTGGATAGGCTCAGAATTTTCCAAATTATTAATTTCTAGTTTCCTTGTGCTTAATAGTTCGATCTTTGGTTAATCTATTTCCTTTCTCATTTCACTGAAAGCTGCAAGGAGAAACCAGGCTACACCTTCTACACTTGGCTTGGAAATCTCAGTTAAATATCCAAGTTCATCACTTTCAGGTTCTGCCTTCCATCCAGCATCAGAACTCAATTTCTCCAAGCTCTCTGCCCTTTTAAAATAAGGATCACTTTTCATCCAGTTTCCAGTGACACATCATTTCCTTCTAAGACCTCACCAGAAGTACCTTTCATGTCCGTATTTCTACCATCATTCTGTTCATGATGGATTAGGTATTCTCTAAGATGATAAAAACTTTCTTTACAGCTTTCACTCATCTTTAGGTCCTCACAATTCTTCCAGCCTCTTCATATTACCCAATTCAAAGCCCTTTCCACATTTTTAGCTATTTGTAGTAGCGACACTCCACTTTCTGGTACCAAAAGCTGTTTTAGTTTCCCAGTTGCTAAAACAAATACCATACAATGAGGTGGCTTAACAGGAATTTCTTGGCTTACAGTTTCAGAGGCTAGAAGGCTTGCTTTCTCCTGGGGTGGGTATCTTCTGGCTGGCTGGCAATCTTTGGCCTTCCTTGGCTTTTCCATCACACGGCAGTGTACATGGTGACATCTTCTTTCTCTTCTGGGTTCTGTTGACTTTCAGCTTCCGGCTGCTCCCCGTGGCTTCTCCCTCTGCCACCTTCTCCATAAGGCCTCCACTGATAGGATTAAGACCCGTCCTGATTGAGTTGGACCACACTTTGCTGAGGTAACCTCATCAGAAGGTCCTACTGACAATGGTTTCACACCCACAGGAATGGATTAAGAACATGTTTTTCTGGGGTATGTAACTCTAAGCCACTACAATATATTAAGAGATTGATTTTAAGGAGTTGGCTCACATCATTGTGGGAGCTGGCAAATCTGAAATCTGTAGGGGAGACCAGCCGGCTGGAAATTCTGGTAAGAGTTTGATGTTGCAGCTTTGATTCTGAACTCTGTAGGGGAGCCAGCAGGCTGGAAGATACAGAATTTCTTTTCTGAAAACCTCAGTTCTTTGTTCCTAAAGCCTTCTGCTGATTGCACGGGGCCCACCCATATCGTGGAGGGCAGTCTCCTTTACTTAAAGTCAGCGGATTGCAGATATTAATCCCATCTACGTAATACCTTCACACCAACATCTAGGCCAGTATTTGACCAAACAACAGGACGTGATAGCTTAGCAAGTTGACACATAAAATCAACCTTCATACCTTCCAGACCGCAGATGAGAAGGAAGACTGTGGTTCTGGCAGAGGAAATGGAACAAGTATGCAGCTGAAGAGACATGGAGGGCTGTCTTGGAAGTGAAGGCGCCATCATTCACAAGGCGTCCGTTCTGAAGTAGGCTGCTTCCGCTGCCCTGACACAACCAGGAGGTCCCTTCTCAACGACAGATGCCTCTGATGCCCTTGGCCACTGGATTGGCATGTCACCACTCTGGGTGGTGACGCTTGGGACCCAGAGGCTTTTGAGTTCAAGCTTGGTGCCACCTGGAAGCGGAGCATTGCGAGAGGCAGCGTACCACCATGTTTTGCGGTTTTGTGAACAGCTGAAGGACGTTACCACACAGCTACCACACACCCAGTGATGCTCACGTCCAGAGGGGTTATTATACACACCGAACTTGACCCTGGCCCTTGATTTGCAATGGTGTCTCTGTATATCACTCTCAGGTGCTACAAGGGGGAGGTGATTAATATGAATGTGCCAATGGGACCTTCTGCAACATTATTTTCCCCTCAAAATTTTATATGACAGATGTTCAAACATGCAGAGCCATTGCAAGAATTGACTGATGAACACCCAGGTACCCAGTACCTAGAGTCTACCATTAAGATTTTGCTGTATTTGCAACATTTATTTATTTTTATTTTTATTTTTATTTTTAGTTTCTTCATCTAAGATGCTTTTTTTTTTTTAAAAAAAAAGATGCTTAGATTACATAAGTGTTACACAAAAATTACAGGGATTCCCATGTTCCCCACCTCCCACACCTCCCATAACCTCCCACATAGACATCTTTCAATAGTGTGGCTCATCACCTGCAATGGACATACACATCCTGGGGCTTTGCCACTAAGCATGGACCATCGTTCACATTGTAGACCATACTCTCTCCCATGCAATTCTGCATGGTATATGCTGATATAAAATGGCCTATATCTGTCGTCGTAATGTCACTCAGGACAATTCCCAAGTCCCAAAAAAGCCCCTAACATTTATTTTTTTGCCACAGTATCATCTCCTTTTGATGTCCCCATCATATTTTCCTTTTAAAAGACCAGCCTCATCTCGCTCATGTCTTAGGTGGAAACATTGAGCAGGATATTGTGCAAGATAAGAGCGTGAGTGAGACTGAGGTAAGAGTCCAGGTGTCCTGACTTCAAGGCAGTAAAAGATGAAGGAAAGGTCCCTGGTGTTGGAGTCCGAAGGGTAGGGTGTCAGGCTGGCTCTGCTGCTCAAAAGCCTGTGTCCCCATTGCCAAAAGACAGAAAAAACCCAGGTGTCCATCAGCCGATGAATGGCGAAGCAAACTGGTATATTCACACGATGGAATATTATGCAGGTGTGAGAAGTTGTGGAGCTTATGACAACATGGGTGAACCTGGAGGGCATTATGTTGAGTGAAGCAAGCCAGACACAAAAGGCCAAGTACTGTATGATTGAGCTATTATGAATTAAATATATTATGCAAACTCATGGAGTTAATAATTAGAATATGGGTCACCAGAAAATAGAATGAGGTTAGAGAATGGGAAGCTGAGGGTTATCCTGTGTAGAATTGGTAAAAAGTTGTTTGTAAATCTTTGGAAATGTAAATCATGTATTTGTGACTAGCAGAGCTATTATATGGATATGATAGTGGTTGAAAGGGAAAGTCTGAGGACATGTATATTACTAGAAAGAAAGCTAACATGAAACATGGGACTGTGTGGCATAGTAAAACTTCACGTGAAATACGAATATGGGTAATGTTGCATATGTAAGACTGTTTTTACAAAATATAAACACAAATAAACTAGAGAGAGGGAAACAGAATAGCACTTATGTACGGCAGGGGAAGAACAGAGAGATTGAGAGGTGATGAGCTTTTTGTGTTTGTTTATTATTATTATTGGAAAAATGAAAATGCTCTGATAATGATTGAAGTGATGAATGCACAACTATGTGATTATACCAAATACCACTGGTTGTACCCTTTGGATGGATTTATGCTTTATTAATATGTATCAATAAAATTGATTTGTTTAAAAAAAAAAAAAAGCCTGTGTCCCAGAGAGAATCACCTCTTTTCTGCCAGGAAAACCATAAGGCTGAGGTTGGGACAAGTGCTGCCTGTGGCCTAATACAAAGCAAGACTCAATATTTATCTCGTGGCCTTGAGTACGTCTCTGAACTAGATTTTGAGCCATCAGTTTTCCTTGAGGGAATGAAGATAACACCCATTTCAAAGACCTTTGCAAGGATTAAGTGCAATTAATGAGATGCATCGAGGGGACCCGTGACGATGCATGAGGTAGGCCTATGCAGGATGGGGGCATTTTACATCACTACAGAGACCTTCGTACAGTGCCCAGCACAGAATGCTCAGAGTGGTAGGTTTATTTTATTGCTGGAGTTACGTAGGTATCATACATAGAAATAATAGTAGCTGCAAGAGCTGTTGGTATTGTAAAGATAAGTCTTCCTGAACCGAAGCCAAAAAAAAAAACCAAAGAGGAAAATTTTCTTAGTTCGCATCCTGTGCTTCCTCTGTATGAATTCAAGAGAAGCACTGTGACATTTGCTTCTGTAGAGTAGAATTTTCTGGTTTATTGCTTTCCCCAAAAGATTGACATGACAGGACAGCTGCCTTTCTCTGTGAGCCTTTGGAGAAGGCCTGCTTATCACCGCTGCCGTTGGCACTCCTTGGCACTATATAGGACATGGTTGCCGGAACTCTGCTTTCCTGAGTCTGGTCAGCTCCCTCTGACTTCTTTTTTATGATCTGGCATGGTTGGCAGTTCACGGCTGTCATTGGAGAGGAGGCGATCAACTCGAGTTACAGATTCAATGTGTGTCTAATTGGAAACCAAATCAGCTTGGCTTGGAAGCAGGAGATGGCAAGGGAACCGGTTCTGCAGACCTATGGGAGCCCGCAGCCCCTCGGGGCACTCGGCAGAGGCTTTGGGCTGCCCAGGAGACGGATGTCACTATTCATGGCGCTGTCCGTGGCTTTCGTTGAACTTTGCTGAGACAAGGAGTCCTCCCTGAGAGACGGGGTTTATTCTGGAGACGCTGCCTCCTTTCCCACTCCCCTTCTCTTCTGCTGTTTTGAGCTGAGGCACCCTAGAGTTAGCCCTTGGGCTGCCATGAGGGGTGCAAGGAATAAGAAGGGAACGTGGCAGGTGCTGTCACTTACTCAACAGAGCGAATGTCATTTGACCTGCAGGATATTAGATCCCTGGCACAGTGGGGCTTTGTGATGAGCTTTCACTGCTCTAATTCAATATCTTTGTGTCCAGCTAAGCTAATATATGGAACAGTTCACCTGTGTGTAGGACCAGTTTAGGAAGAAGGAAGAAGTCCATGCAGCAGTAGGTTTCATAGTTAGAGAGCTGCAGAACAATAATTTGAACCAAGATCTGATGTTTCTCATAACAAGAGTTGCTAACAAGAGGCTTAATCAGCCACATTAATCAGAATACGTCAAAATAGAAAACATTTCAAAATGCTTAACCCATTTGGAGAGTTTATCAGTCAATGTCGCTGGAGGCAGGGTGGGTGTCGAGATTGGTGTGATCATGGGACTAGTGATGTCCGCAAAGACCCAGTTGTGTTTTCTGCTTTCCCTCTTTTCATTATGTTAGCTTCATCCTAAGACCAGCTTCCCCTGTGGTGGCAAAATGGCTGCATCAGTTCCAGACATCACCTTTTCACAGAGGTGGAGAGAGAAGTCTGACAGCAGCAGCTCTCTGTTTAGTGTGTAGTGAACTTCATGCCTGGAAGCCACTGCAAACTGCCCCTTCCATCTCACCAACTGGAATGGGCCACTTACTCCTCCTGGGTTATCTGAACCAATCACCAAGGGAGGGGGATGTGGCAGTTTGATATTATTTATGGATTCCAAAAAGAGATATTGATGATGTTTGTAAACTGGTCTGTTCCTCTGGGCATGATAGCCTTTGATTGATTTAAATTCAAAGGCTTTACATTTACTTGATTAAATCAAGATTAGGGCTTTGATTCGACCACATGATTAGGGTATGCAGGGTTGAGTCCCTGCCCCCTTGGTGGGCTATATAAACGGACACTCACTTGAGGAGACACAGATGCAGATATGAGAGAAAGAGAGAGAGCTCCATAGACACAGAAGGGGACCCTGCGGCCCTGGGGAGAGAGATGATCTATTTGCCTGATAGTCTACAGCTGACCTTGTGGAGAGAACAGCGCAGCTGAGCCTCGGAAGAAACAAGCCCTCCAGCCTACAGCTGAGATTGGAAGAAGCTGGGCCCATGGAGCCTTAAGAGGAAGGAGGAAGACTGAACCCTCACAGACGTCGCCCACCATCTTGCTTCAACACGTGGCAACAGACTTTGGGTGAGGAAGTAACCTTGAGTTGGACTCTTTAGGGCCTTGTAACTGTAAGCTTCTACCCCAAATAAATACCCTTTATAAAAGCTAACAGATTTCTGGTGCTTTGCATCAGCACCCCTTTGGCTGACTAATACAGAGGAGTCCCCCAATTCTGTGAAAAGAAGGGGGGCCCATCCCTGGAGCCAGGGATGCTACTCCACACTGGGGACTGAGTGGAGGGATTGTGGGCAAAGGCCCACCGTGGCCATGACCTGCCGCGAGGGACACTTACTACATCCCCGTCCGTCGCATCTGCGGCCCACCTACCCTTTCACCACCCACTCACACGTCTGCCCTGGAGCAACTCCTGCAGGATTCCAGAAGAGATGGACATACTCTGTTCCCAGAAACTCTTGCCACATCACCATTGTCAGCCTGTGTGTGTGTATCATCCACCCCCACCTTGTTTCCTACTTCCTTCACTTTTAGAAAAATGGAAGAAGCTTTTTGCTTTTCTTTTTGGCTCCCTGTCAAAGGACTTGCTGCTTAGGCAAGGGGAAGCCGTGAAGGATTGGCTGTTTCACAGCATTCAGAGCAGAATGGCGCAGGTGGCTTTGGGAGAGAGAATGCCATCTGGAGAGAAGGCAACAGACAGGCATGGAAGGAGCAAGCTGCCCAGAGCAGGACGAGGAGCCCAGGGCTGGAGGCACGCAGCAGACCCTAAACACGGAACAGTGGTGAGCGTTTTCAAGGGGAAGGTTATTGGAAGTCTGCTCTTAGATATCAGTGCTCATGGACAGGACTTGAGAAAATTGGTCAGGGCAGCACGCGGTGGTCAGTAAAGCCCCTCTGGGGTCAGCTCGCCCCATATCCTGCCCACATATGTCCTCTTTCCCCATCTTTCCTTTCCTTTTTGTCAGGCTCCAACAAAGAACTGAAACCCGAGAGGGCAGGGATCCTATCTTTTTTTCCACTCGACCTTGTTACTCTCCTATTGCTGGTTTCAATTTCCAACTTGGAAAGAGGCAAGAAATGGGCCAAAGAGTAGGAAACTAGGAGAAAAATGAAGTGGCTTTGTGCTTCACTGAAAACCACCCTCCCCATCCTCTCCTCAGTCCTGGCCCCCTCACTGTGAAGTATGGACAGGGTATTTCCATTCTGGTGTCAAGTTCCACGGTGAGAGGAGAGCAGAGGAGAGGAGAACATTATTAGAAAAAGTATGTTCCTGTGTCTCTATGAGTTTGCATATTCTTTGATATTTTCTTTGTATTTATCATGGGGTTTAAATCTCACATCGTTTCACTTGCCTCGAGAGAAGTTGTTTTCAAGATCAGGCCAAGGTTACCTTTGGTGGTGACATCATTTGGCATCCCTCAAGATGTCTCTCCAGCCCTCCTTGGATTCCAGCTCAGCTGCGGGGGCAGCACTGTGAGCTCAGGTTCCTGTTGCAATGACAGTTGTCATGTCAAACATGAACCTCATGTCCTTGTTTTCTGGCCCAGAGCCTTCCCCAGTAGGTGGGAGCCTACTTGACCCACTTGGAAGTGCAGCCTGGAATTTGGGGGAGGTTCCCTTCTTGGGTTAACCCTCAGCTAGTGGGGATGGGAGCCACAACCTTCATCCTTCAGGTGGACAATTTTGGAAAGCATTCTGGATGTATCTCTGTTCTTCCAATGGGATCGCACCCTTGTTGCCAGCAGTCGTCATCTATCCTTTTGCCCTTTCCCAGTCTTGTTTTCCTATCTCCCTCACTCGTTCATCCAGAGGTCCCCTCTGAATAAACTACTTGCTCCCAAGTCTTTGTCTCAGACTCAGCTTTTGGAGAACTCAATCCAGGATGCCCCCCAACATTGCAAAAATGGCACAGCTAATCTTAGGCATTGTTGCTGCAATGTCACAATGGAGTTTGAGGCTTCTGTTTGTTTGATGCGGCCAGCCTCTGGCTTTCAGATGGCCCAGACTGGTAGGCTATTTTGGGGGCCGTGCATAGACTCTCTCCATCATCAGTGGCCAACCTTCACCCCTTGCAGCATGCATCTAACCCTGTTCTGCCCCATTGTCATCTTAATTCCCACACAGTTGTCCCAATGCACTTATGGCTTTATGACTTTAACTCGCAGAGGCTCTATGTTCATGGCAGGATGGGGACATTTTTGTGGAAAAAAGATTGAGCCATGCACCATGAAGGACACAGTGAGCCTGAGGGCAGGGCAGTGTGGGGCAGAGCTCTACTGAGTTTCTAGTTCAGATTTCACCAGATTTAATATCTGATGGGTTAAAAAGGTAGACTTGTGTATCAGCTAAGAGTCTTTTAGTTGCTGTTCAGAGAAGAGCCATCCCAGTCTGGCTCAGATGAACAAGGAAATACATTGCAACATAGTCATTGAAAAATATATGATTAGTCTGGCTTCAGGTATTCAGGGGCTGGGATGGGGAGTCATCAGGACTGAGCTTTCTCTGCCTCTTGGTTTGACTCTGCTCACCTTTGTGTGCTGGTTGAAGTTTGGGCCTCTAAAAGCCTTCAGAATCTCCTCCTTCGAGTTTCAAGCCCCCTGGGAGACAAGGGGTGAACATCTCTCCCGGGAGTTCAGCTCATAACCTGAGTCTCCTGTGATTGGATTGACTGATTACAGGCACATCTGAGAACCATTCATCATGGCCTGGAGGATGTGGGCTTTGATCAGCCAGATCTTTAGTGTGGGCTCCATTCTTGGATGGGTGGGTGGGGCTTCCACCCAGACCACAGGGACTAGGTGTGGGGGAGGGGTGGTGCCCCAGATGAAAATCTGAGGTTGACTCAAAGTAGAAGGGATGCTGGGGGTTGGGGGATAAGCACCAAGGTCTCAATGTAGTTAGGTTTTTAATTCATCCATGGAGACTTATTGAACCTCTACTCTGTGCAAGGCCCTGGGAGCCAATAAGAAAGAATAGTTGCTGCCTTCAGGAAGCTTACAATCTAATGGAGTAAACATACATGGATAAACCTGGGGATAGGCTTCTTATTACTTTGTGAGCAGATGAAATACTTTCTCACTCTCCACATCATTTCTCCTTCCCCTCCCCTCCCTCTTCCTTCTCTAGCCCCCTAGAGTCCAGATGCCTTTGAAGAAAGGTGTTCAATCAGAATTGCCGAGAAGAGGAAATCACTTTGCATTTCTTTTCTGTCGGTCTGACTCCCGAGTGATATTTTTATTCTAGGCATGAACTAAGAAAAGCCCAGAATTAAGAAAAGACTCATTTCTTGCCCTATTCTAGAATGGCAGAGACAAGGCACCCTGGGAGGAAAGAACAGACAATTTTATACACAATTTTAGACAATATTATGGACTCCTGAGCAGGTTGCGCATATCATATTCCTTAAACACATAATATTTCCACGTACATTTCCTATGAACCAAGATATTCACTTACATAATAACCTTAAGAGCAGTTATCAAGTTCAAGAAATTTAATGTTGATGTGAATCTTATATTCTATATTCCAGTTTTTCCCTATGTCCCAAAAACATCCTTTTGAGCCTTTTCTTCTCTGTTCTTAGATGCCATCCGGTATCATGTATTACAGTTAATTGTCATTGTCTCTTTAGTTTCTCCTTCTTATTTTTTAATTGTGGAAACAGATATACAGCATAGATCTTCGCATCTCAACACCTCCCAAGCTTACTATTCAGTGGAATTAATCACATTCACAATGTTGCAGTGCCCTCACCGCCATCCATTACTAGAGTGTTCCCTTCACCCCAGACAGAAATCCTACGTGCATTTTGCATTAATTTCCTATTGCTCCTGCCCCCACCCTGGTAACCTGTGCTCTACTTTTTGTCCCTATGAGTTTGCATATTCTCTGATATTTTCTTTGTATTTCTCATGGGGTTTAAATTTAATGTTCTATCTATAACAGTCCTGTTTGCTTTGATACCAACTTAACTCTAATAGCATAAGTAAACTGTGTTCCTATACCCCTCTGTCCTCTCCCACCTTTATGTAGTTCTTGTCATGAATTACATATTTATAACTTATGAGGCCAAAACCTTTGACTTATCATTGCATTATATGTATTTGCCTTTCAGATCCTATAGGAAGTAAAATGTGGAGTTACAAATCAAAAATACAATACTGTGTTATACAGCCCCATGCTTTGTACAATCCATTCAAAGTATGTAATCAGGGGCTCTCGTTTTCATCACAGTTGTGCTGTCATCACCTCATTCAGTTTTAGAACATTTTCATTAATCCAAAGTAGAACTCACATGCCCCCTTTTAGCCCCTGTTGTCCCTTAGAATTAATATATCTTCTTTGCCATTGCTGCAAAAATATAACAATATTACTGTTAACTAACATCCATAAGGTACATTAGTTGTAATTTTCCCATGTATCACCATATTCTTAACACTTTGTAAAAGAAGAACATTCGTATATTTATTCTACTATTCACAATCTTCATCAACCACCGAAATCACTATATTACACAGTCCCTAGATTATTCTCTAGTTTAGGACCAGTTTTGAAAGTCTTTGTCCGGAATACCCCAGCTCTGGTCCTCCTTACTGATGATTTCTATTGCTTTAATCTTCTCTTCTTTTTGGACAGTCATGTCCTGTTTCTTTTAATGTTTTGAGATCTTTGATTGAAACCTGGACATTTTGATGTTTTAATATATTATGGCTGGAATTTAGATTCTGAGGTGTCTGATCCTTTAGCTTGTATCTAGCTCTGAAAGAGCCTTCCTTGAATGCCAGGAGCTAACAGGAAAAAAAAGAAAAAAAAGAAAAAGAAAACACCTTTCCCACTCTTTGCAGATTGAGCTGTGGGAGTGCCCTCCTTCTTGACTCATGCAAGGAGTTTAGAGCTCCAGGTCAAAGTGTAGGGGCCTCCCTGAGCCTTCCTGCACATGCCTCTTGTCTGGGGTATGCACCTGTGGCCCTAGGGATTCCCCAGTTTACACAGTTCCTCATGTCCCTTCTTCTCTAGGAAACAGTTTCCTCATGGTCCCTGGCACCACACCGTGTGCCCTACAGCCAGCAGTCCCTTGCCACAGGCAGTACGACCTGACTGCGCTCCCACAGTGCTCTGTAGGAGAGCCCGGTGGAGCTGCCTTGTCCACGCAGGGCAAGTCGGGGGACAACGGGTCCCTCAGGCCATCACCAGACAGATTGGGCCACACATACGTGTTTCCAGTATGTGCCCGAGGGTTACCCTGCTCCCTCCGAAACCAGGACCAGAGAACTGCGTTGGGAGCAGGCTGAGCACTTTGAGAGGAGGGGGATGGGGCCAGCCTGGGCCTCAGGAGATTCTCCTGCTTTCAAGTGGCCTTTTTCTTGATTCAGGACTTGCCCTGGTACTGTGATCATTTAACTGTTTTCTGGAGCTTTTAGAAAGATGTTTCTGCCAGTTCTTGCAGTTCAAAGCTTCTGTGGGCGGACGGAGCTCTGAGGCGCCTCACTCCGCCATCTTGACTGGGTGGGCTAAAGGTCATATTGCCGTGCCCTTGGCTTCCCCTCATCCCTGCCTCAGCATGGTGACAGAGTTGGGGTCTGCCTTGGTTGATGGCCTTTGGAACAGGGGCATCTATAAGGCCAACCCTTAGTCTCGCCACTAGCCACATGCTATGCTATTTAAATTTCCATTTGCACTCATTAAAATTAACATAAAAAATTTCAGTTTCCCAGTTGCACTGGCCCCATGTCAAGTGCTATTCAGTAGCCACATGTGGCTGGTGGCTACTGTTTTGGAACCGTGCAAGTATAGAACATTTTCATTATTGCAGAAAGTTCTTTTAGGCAGCGAAGGTCTAGATTGATCACAGTGGTATTTGGGGTTTTCCACCTTTTAACATGTGGAGAATGATCTCGGGGACCATTATTTCAGGAACTCAGAAGGGCAGAGATAACGGCCAGCTCATCTCCCCACCCACCTGCCAAATGTGTCTCCATTTAATTTTCAGGAGTTCCTTGGCATGTTGCTGTTGGGCCAGATGGCCGAAGAGAAGCCCCAGGGAGTACGAGACGTTGCATTTTAACTAGCAACCTCTGTATCTGAACGTGGATTTCAGTTTCACAGCCGGGGATCCACAGTGCATGCGTCGTGTGTGCACCTGTTACCATCTGTACCTTCACTGCTTTTCTTCCCCATTCCCCCTTCTTTCCACCCCGAACACCCCTTCAGAGCTGCCTTTACTGTGATGCCAGTTACCCAGCCACCAACACAGGGCTTGAGTGCGGTGGGTTTCCCGCCCTTGAGTGTGCACTCAGGGATCCTGGGAGTGGGTGGGGCATTGGCTGAGTGTGGCCCAGCTCCGTCCCCGTCTCAGGTGCAGCTGGCACTCGCTGTTCACGTTGGCTCCAGAGTCCTGTAATCCGTGAGGCCCAGCAGGCCCCTGTGTGGGGCAGGGGGTAACTGTTGGTCTGCAGAGTTACTGCAGGAAGAGAAAAAGTCCTTCATCCTCCCCTCCTGCAGGACAGAACCCACGACTGCCATTTTCACTTCTGAAGGCACCGTTCCATGGGGGCTACTCTGTCCTGGGTGGGGGTGGCCAGGAACCTCTGAGCTGCTGCAGAATGCCTTGCCTGGGATACTTGCCATTTCCTTTCTGAAACACAGCCCAGTCGGGGAGCCCATTTGCATCCAGCCACTCAGACCTTTCCAGTCATTCCTGCATTCGTTTAAAAATGTGTAGTGGAGCCTCACTCCTCTGAGTGGTGCTGGGACCAGCTGGAGAGTCCAAATCTCAGATCCAGGCCCACTTGATCAGAATCTGCATTTTTGCAAGATCCCTAAGGGAAATGCAGGCACGTGAAGGTTTGAGAAGAGGTGCCACGTTGGATATGTGGGTGTCTATGAGAGAGAGGCTGATTGTCCCGTAGAGAAGAAGGTTCTGTTTCTGATGGGGCCAGTGGGGAGAGACATCCATGAGCCTAAGCTTTGAGCTCTTACAAGTTTTGAAGTCTGGGAAACCCATCAGGAGGCCAAACGAGCTTTTCCCATGCAGCAAAGGGCAGAGGAAGGACAACCTGAGAACGGTGTCTTAGTTTTAGAGTTGCACCCTTGAGGGTTCTGTAAGATAACCAAAAGGAAGTCTGTTGCCAAGGAGAGGAGCCCTCCCTGGACTCACCCCCCGCGGCGGTTAGGATAAACCCCTTTGCTTTATTTATCCATTCCATGAAGAAACATCTGAAACCAGGCTGCAGGGGTTTGGTTTTCTGAAGCTTTTCAAGGCGATTTCAAAGGGGACTGGAGAGGCACTCATGGCCCTCAGGATCTGAGGGTGGACGCCGAGTTGCCCACCCAGGCAGGGGGTTTATGTGCTGCTGCAACGAGGGGCCTTTTTGGTCCCTGGGGACGTTGAGGGGGCCTGGCCTTTTGGACTCAAGACTGAGAAGTAGAGCTGAGGACTGTTCTGCTAACTCAGAAGGCACACACCCGTGTCTGTGAAAGGCTTAGGAGTCAGGTGGTAATGGTGGGGGGCAGCCCTTCTCGAACTTCACTGTGCACACCAGTCCCCTGGGGGTCTTGTTAAAATTTAGAGTCTGATTCAGTGGGCGTGGGGCTGGGTCCCAGATTCTGCGTTCCTAACCAGCTCCCTGGTGATGTTGATGGGGCTAGGCCAGGGACCACGATTTGAGGCAGAGGGTGTAATGAACACACAGTTTTGTCCAGGAACCCAGAAGACCCTGGTGGACTGGGAGAACTTGGTAGAAGTCCCTAAAAGTCCTGGATCTATCATTTAAACTTACCCCCCCAAGTCAAGGGGCATGACCCCTGAGGGGAGAGATGCAGAATCACCTGGGGCTCCTTCTTGGCCGTTCAGAGCCTCCCTCTTGGGCAACGGCACTTGCGCCCGCCCCAGTTTCACCCAGATGGATCCAATGAAGCATTATTGCCTCCATCTGCGTTTGGGCAGAGCAGTGATGAGACTGTTGGCCTGGCTGATCACCAAGATTGCTCCGGTTTTAGAAACCCATGATGTCCTGGTCTCTACTAAGAAATGGGAAGGGATTTAGCTTAGATTTGAAAAAGGTATTTCTGAGATGAGAGCTTGAAACATTGGAGTGGGTGATAGAGGAAAAACCATGGGATTTCTTCCCTGGGAAGGCTAAAAGGGGATGGCTGTGGCTGTGGGGTGAATGAAGCACTGCCTTTGGGATAATCCTTTCATAGTAATGGGGAAGTACTGGATAGCAGCCCCAGGTCCTCCCAGCCTGGGGATTAGAGATTTCCCTGAACTCCTGGGATTCACCAGCGACTCTGCTTTAAAATGTGCTCATTCTCATGTCTCAGCCCCCAGCAGCCAGTGAGAACGGACATCCATGGTTGACATAGAAGAGTCATTTTGGACATAGAATGGAAGTTCATTAACTCACAGCCAGGTGGGGCAGCCTCCCACCCTAACTGCTCCTAGACCCCCTTCTCTCCTGGGCTGTCTGCTATGGCCTTCTTTGCCTGCTTGACCTGAATTTTCTACCATTGGAAGTTCACCTTGGATGAGATCCCTGTGTTTGAACCTGGGTTTTCAGAAGGCGCTGTTAAAACCTTCTCTGTGTTTGGGAGGGGGCAGTAGGGTATGTGATAGGCAAGAGGGTCTGGGAATCTCCATTTGTCTATTCATTCATCCATGTTTCCATGCACTCATCCATCCAAAGTTTCTTCCACACCAAAGATGTGCCAAGCCCTGTGCTGGTGTGGGAGATGCAGAGGACCAAGTCCAGGTGCATCCTGAGGAGCTCAGGGTGAGGATGCAAACATCAGTCCAGGTGGACAGTGATGCAGCCATGTGTATCCAGCTCAGTGGGCAGGGGTGTCACCTAATGAGCGCCCTATGTCCCAGGTGCCTGAAGTCCCTCGTGCATAAGGGTTGATTCAGTCCTCACACAGTCTATACGGCAGATGTCATAACTATTCCCATCCAACCCAGAAGGATTCTGAAACTGAGAGGTTGGGCAGCTTGCCTTCCTGGAGTTGGCGCAGCTGGGATTTAAACCCAGGCAGCTGGTGCCAGAGGCTGAACTCTTAACCTCATGGAAGGACAGTGGCAAGGGATGCAGAGGGGTTTTGAGTGGCTGGGAGGAGCTGGGGAGGGCAGAGCATGCTACTGTGCAAAGGTGTGCAGGAGTTTGGGGAAGTGGACGTCAACAAGATGAGAATGGATGGATGTACGTGGGGGCTGGGTCACAAAGACACGACTATGATGCATGAAGTAGTGCGCTCATCCGTCCATCCGTCTGTCCGTCCACCCATCCACTTAACCAATGGCTGTTGGGCACCCAGAGACTTTCAGGCTAGGACACGGTGATGAGAAAAGCACAAACAGGCTAGGTCCTCCTGGAGCTTATAACTTGGTGGTGGTGGTGGTGATGGGGAAGGGGAGAGAAGCAAGTGAATAATTACAGACACGTTTTGGTTTTTGATTCAATCTGTGATGTGCCCTGAAGGGGAGGTGGGGTGCTGTGAGAGCCGGCAGAGAGGGGGAGCTGGGGGTGGGGTGAGGGAAGGCTGCAAGGAGGAAGGGCTTCCTCTGGAAGCAGTGGGCTCCCCACCTCTGCCCCTCCCCAGACCTGTTTCTCCTGCCCACCATGGCAGAATCTGCATCTGGGGCCAATTGGGGCTCTTGAGGGACTCCCTTGGATATGGTGCTTATGCTGGTCTCTTGTTCTCAGGGTCACCCTGGCTGAGGGCTCAGCCAGCCTGCATTCCCACCAGCCCCCTGGAGAAGCTGGTGCTAAAGTCCCCCACCACTCTGAGTAGTGTACCCCCCTGGGCACAGAATAGGAATAGGACATTCCAAGCAACGGGAGCCCCCCGAGGACAGAGAGCCTGTGGAAGTGCCCTGCTTTAGTCTGGAATTTGGCTGGGGCTCCTTTCTCCCGTCCTCCCCTCTGAACGAAAGGGGGAGCCCATCAGAGAGATCAAAAAACCTCAACTTTCAGTGTGGGTTTCCTCTTGGCTGGAGAGGTAGTGCCTTGATACTGGGAAAATGTTTGAAAGCGGCGTGAGGGCTGCTGCCTGTAATTGCCGGAGCAGAACTGGATACATGGAGGGCGGGGGACTTGGGAGAGCTTGACCCCTTGCAGCCGGGTTCTCAGTTTCCCCTCACCACCTGACGTGGTAGATAAACGTCTCGGGAAGAGGAGTTTGCACTGGAGCCCACTGCTCGCGGCAGCGGCCCTCCCCCCGGATCCCGCCACTTGGTCTTAGCAGTGGAGGGGAGCCAAGCCCAGTCCCTGTAGACTCCTGCTTGCTGTCCCCGCGGGTGGGTCGGGAGAGCTCGCTTTGGTGGGGCGCAAACCTCTCTGCAGTTTGTCCTCCTTTCCAAGGACCAAGAAAAATGCAGAGGGAAGCTCTGGTTTCAGTTGGAAAATCCATCTGAAAAAAAAAATCCACATTTATAAAGCCAGAGGATCCATTTCTTCCCCTCCTTCACCCCCCAGAGGGGGAGAATCACCAGGCTCGCCCTCGTGAGATTCTGGGGTGTTGGGGTCAGGAACTGCCCCTTGGAGACAGTGCTGAGGGGGGCAGCCTCGCCCCTGCTCACTCAAGCCTGCAGAGCGGGGGACTGCAGCTTATGCAAGCCCCACCTCTGACCCCGGGGTGAAGACCTGAGCGCAGAGAGTGGAGCCAGCTGTGTAAACGGCAGGGTGGGGTATTTATAGCCTCGGAGAGGCGTGCTGCTCCAGCCCCAGGAACGGCGGGGCCGGTCGCCGCCATTGGATCCGTTTCTTGTGCAGTTAACCAAATTTTCTGGACATTCTTCAGTGTCACCTTAGCCGTTCCCAGACTCAGTTTCCTCATCTGCAAATGGCACCTGTTGTCAGGGTTCTCTGGATGTTTCAGAATGGGGGCTCTGTCCATCCCAGTTAAAAAAAAAACAAAAAAACAACACATCAAAAGCAGTATTCCAGTTCCTGTGCCTGATCAAAGCGAGCCTGCTGGCCCCATGTGGACGCTACCCCTGGGTTCTCCTGGCTTCTGGCATAAGGTGGGTTCACACCTGAGCTTGGCGCTCAACTCTGGGCTTGAGTCCCTGCCCATCCACTTAACGCCATCAGCAGTATCTGCAAAATGGGGTCCACTCTAGTTGCTACCTGGGTTGCAGGCTGCTAAGGGGGTGGAGTGGCATGGTGCAGGAAGGGGTCCTTGGCACAGGCGAGGAGCATAGAGTCTATAAGCTGGCGACTGCCCAGGTCTAAAGAAGAGAATCCCCCCTGGTACAAAGCAGACAGTACCACCTCTCTGCTGGGCCTCCCTGGGGCAGGGTTGCACACGGGAGAAAGTGTCTGAGTCTCAGGGTGAAGGCTGTAAGCTGGGGCTTTTGTCAGGGCACCCAAGGAAACCCATTCTTGGTGTCAGAATTCCTTGGGCTCTAAGAGGAAGGGGGAGAGCCCACAGCTCTGTAATGGAAACTTGGCATCCAGCCTCCACTTTGCTTTCCTCGCTTCGTGCATGGGGCCGCGAGCTCTGCTTCCTCCCCTTCAGCAGACACCATGCACGCCCCCCGCAGACTGCTCCAGCCGCCCCTTTTCAGAGCCTGCCATCAACCTCCAGGCTGCCTCTGCTGTGACATGTGACATGTGAACCTGCTGCCTCCCCTCTCTTCTCCCAGACCCCTCCCCTGACTAATGAGGCCAACATGCAACTTCCAGGGCCTGGGAGATGAGCCAAGAATGCAGTGGATGGGAGCCAAGTGTTGTTGTTGACATTGCTCAAGTGGAGCTTGGAGGAGCCCCGTCTTTGCCGAGGCAGAGAAGCCTGACGAAGCGGGGGAGGGGAGAGCAGGGAGGGGGGGGACACCAAGCGAGGCCCCCTCTCCATAGCCCCTCTGCCTTCCCCCATCTTCAACCCCCTAACTGCCCACCCTCTGCCCTTCCTCCCTAACTACAAGGACACAAAGCCCCACGTCCATGAGTAATGGGACCAGCTTAGACTCTAGGAAATGAACACTTAGCAGAGCACCAGGCATAGACTGGGTTTTTAGGACCGTGTTATTCTTTCCCGCATGATGCTGTCACGGGACGATGCTCACACCTCACTCCTAGTCCCGATAGTTCCTGGGGAAAGAGATTTGTTTGAAGTAGGCCCTGTGAGTCTTCCCCTTTAACCTGCTGCAAGGTGCAAGCTGCATTATTGATCTCCCTTACTCTAGCTGAATAACGCATGGAGGATCTAGTTCATTCCTTCTGGGCATCTACCAAGAATTTGGCCTTTGGAGTTACCAGATCTGGGTTCAAACCCCCATTTGGCTACTTGCTCATTGTGTGACTTTGGGAAAATTACTTAACCACCCTGTGCTTCAATTTCCTTATTTGCAAATGGAGCTAATAACTCCATAGAGGACTGTTAGGAGGATGAAACATGGGGAAGAATAGAAAGTTCTTTGCACATAATAGGCACTCAATAAATGGAAGCCATGGTAACTATTAAATGGGAGTGGAGGTGGCCTCACGTTGGCTCTGATCTTAGGCAAATCAGTTCTACTCTGACATATTTACTCCAAAGTTAAGTTGATCCCCAGAACCAACTGCCTCTTCCCATCTCACCAGTAATTTAGTAATTTTGTGAGGACAAATGACATGGGGTATAATATGTCACACTTGGTTTTCATTGGGAAGGAAATGAATGCATTGCATTGCCCTCTTCATTGTTACTTTTCAGACTCTGGTCTCTGCATATTATATCAGTGGTCAGTGGTCAAATATATTTTCAATGAGATAAAAGTTACTGGGCTTTTAGAGGTGCTGCTTTAATAGTATCTAATTCCTGAAGATATGGAATCACTATGTAAAAAAAAAAATCCTCTAATTTTCTGCTACAATAGCTGGCTTTATTTTTCTGTCTCTTAATTGGTATCAGCTTTTCTCTCAGAATTACAGAACCATGGAAACTTGGCATGAGAAAGAGCTTTGGAAGTGTTTGGAAGGGACACTGTTGCCTCTTTCTTCTTTGCAAAGCTTTGGGGGCTTCGTGAGCATTGGAATTGCAGTACCACTAGGCACTTTTCTTTGATCCAGAATCTGAGAAGAGTGGAATGGTGGATCTGTTAGCCCGTTAGCAGACCCTACATCTTAAGGGTGGCAGATCCATTGGTGTCCTGCCCACATCATGCTCTCTTTATCTTTTTGGTGCACTGGCATGGTCCAACTTCAGGCATCTGTAGCTCATTGCTCAAGGCTGTTTTCTGGCCACCAGAGCCTAGTTTAGACACCCAGGTGGCAAGTTGCAAGCCTTCATCCAATGGCAGACCAGATGTAAGTAGATAACTACCAAGCTCCCTCACCCCTGGGGTGTTGGAGATGCACATCCTCACTGGTCTCCTTGGCTCTCCAGGGTGATCAAGCTCCAGTTGCCCATTTTGGCAGCTGGCTTGAAACGCACCCTATATTGGCTGGCTCCTCTTCCCTGCCCACTTCTTCATTCTCCTACTGCGGCTTCCTGGGATCCCCAACCAGAAACACGACTTGCACTTGAATCCATGACTCAGGGGAGTGTTCTGGGGGAGTTCGGCCTAAGTCAAAAGGATGTTTCTTGCATCCACACTTTTAGATCCTTTATGATAGTATGGTGTTATGCTCACATTTTAGGGCTGATTGTTGGATTTTAAGGCCAGTGACTTTATTGTTTCTTCATGAGTTTTTGAATTTTTTTTCTTTGTTGCCATTCTTACTCATAAAAAATTAACCATTCTGGTTAACCAAACTACACAATTCCTTGCTTTGACTTTGAATTATCTTTGGCATTATCCTCACAATTTTGGCTAAACTGACATATGTGGCTACTGTGTAGGTGTTTGTATTTCAGAGTTTAAAATTGTTGATTCTAGTCAGACTGCACAGTCTACATTTTTTTGAGGGTGAAAAATAGGAGCTGTCCTGACCAGTAGGTGTAAGTTGTAATTAGATATCTGGATAGTTATACATCTAGGAGCAAGGTCGGCCTTTGACTGAGGAAGAGCTCAGTGCCTCTTGGCTTAGGTGTGATGCCTACAAGCACTGTGATCTCCAGCGACTTCCAGGAGTCCTACTTTATTCTTCCCCAAAGCAGGAATAATTCTTTTGACATGTACATAACTGAGCTCCTGCTCTGAGCCAGGGAAGTGATTAGATATTGGAGAGACCACCGTGGACAAAAGAGACAGTGTCCACACTTCCCCTTTCTTTCCCAAGTGGTATCATGAGAATTAAATTTGATAACAAAAGTGCAATCATTTGGGAAACTGCAGATCACCACAGAGATGGAGGAATGGGGATGGTGACCACCAGCTCTCCACGTGCCATTTCAGATCACCACGCCAATGTGGCTGGGCCTCTCCCCTTGCGTTGTCACCTGCATCCTGTAGCCTTTTGTAAAGGCTGCTGGGGTCCATGAATCAGGCCTTTGTCTCTCCTATTTAGATATGTTTTCTGTCCACAAGAACTCTGGACACTCCAGAGGGAACCATCACCTCATGTCACATCTTTCTTTAGTGCCAAAGGGCCGTCTTTGCTTGCCATCTCCACCTCCCTGTGACGCCCTGATGTCCAGTTCTAACAGTCATTTCTGTCTTTGCATTACCTGATTTGTCCACTGTGGTCAAAGCTGCTGGCTGTGCTTTCTTGAAATTCTTTTTTCTTGCCTTCCCCTTGTTCTTGTCCTTCCTCCCATTATCCTTTGCTGAATTCTTTCACTCTGCTTGCTCTCTAAAGGACTGTTGGGTTCTCCAAGATTTCTTCTTCCATCCCCTTCTCTCTAATCTTCTCTGGGAGAACCTATCCAATCTATGTCTCATGCCCTTTCCTGCTTGCTTCTGCCTCTCCTTCCTGAGCTGTCTCTGCACACTTCATGTGGTGTACCTCCCTTCCAGTGCTCCACAGGCATTCACATTCAACGTGTCCAAAGAGCATGCACCATGCTCTCCCCTTCACCCTCCAACTTGTTCTTCAGCTCTGTTCTCTCTTCTTGCACTCCTATCCCCACAATCATCTCAGACACCTTAGCATTGTTCTAGAATCTTCCCTCATACTCATCCCCCTGACATGGATTCAGTGGTCTGCTTATTCCTAGCTCATGTCTCCATCCTTGGTTTACTGGCATTCATTGATGTGGCATTCATTGGGCTCGGCTTGGAGGTATTGCAATGGTGTCTTTGCTTGGTTAACCCCCACAAAAGCAGATCCTGAGCAAGTATTCAATTGCAGGTTGTTTATTTGGGAGGTGGCTCAAGGAAATAAGGTTAGGAGTTGACAGTTGTGTGCTGAAGCCACCTTGTACTGACTCAGTAGAACTATTGTGTCCATTTCTTCCCAACTCTGCATTCAGTGAGGTCACAGCAGCAGCTTAGAATTGATCATGAGGGTAGTATTTACACCAAAGAAATTGGCCAATGGCTACAAATCAGGACTTTTAACCCCCTGGAGATCTGGTTATTAAGCATTTACGGGCATGTATTGGGAGAAGTGGATTGAGACAGGGAAAGGACAGCAATCAATAAAGTGTGCTCTATCAGGAGAGCACACCATAGACAATGGGAGCATAACCCCTCTGTGGAAAACCCTAGAAGCCAGCGTAGAACACACACCTCAAAATCATCTCACTTGTTGGCATTTATGCACCAATTCCCATCAGCCGTTGGTTGAGGCCTATCTCTGTTGGGCAAAATAGAGGTAGCCCTCTATTTTGAAGCCTTCGGGCAGTTAGAGGCAGGCTGGGGTGAGCTACAGTGGTAAGGCCTAGAAGATATAAGCAAGGTTGAGCAAATGTTGGTTGATTGAGGCACCAGCACTGGTAAAGGCTAAATCCTCTCTGCTGTTAGTGATGTGTGGTTGTTGTCTTTTTCTCCCCAGAGCTCGACCTCATGGACCTCATAGGGGAAGACAGAAAGTGGATGGTGGGGAGGAAGTTAATGCAGGTGAATGACACTCTGGCTTCAGAAGATGCAGGACTTCGAGGCAGCAAGAACTGTACCGAACCAGGTAATGGGTGGCCGCATGCTGGGCACGCACCATCTTCTCTAGTTATGGGTGTGGAAGCAGCTGGGTGCTATAATTTTTGTTTGAGTTCTCATTCAGAGACTTTAACAACGTTTAGGACAAGTGTGTAAGGAACCCAAAGGTGAGATCCCCAGGGACTCTGTCAGGTGTGTCTCTGCCTCTATAGTCTTTTCCTAGTGGAGTTAGGTTAAAGGTAAGTCAAAGTCCATGAGACCTCTGATTCCATACTGATGTCAAATGTGGAGACTGGTGCTAACAAATGGGAAACTGAGTCTGGGGTAGGATGGGGGAGGATGTTCTGTGGCCATCCTCTTTGATCCAGAATTTTCTCTGGCTGGTTTTTAATTAGGAGCCTTATTTCTGTCACAGTAAAAAGGCAAAGGGCTAGACGAGATCCTCATCCAGGATACTGGAAGAAGTGAATATTCATTCACCACTGTATTTGATATCTACTGTGCCTTTCATCAGAAAAATACACAGAACATTCCATCTCTGGTATTACTGAACTGAAAAAAGAACAAAATGCAAAAGGAATCAAGGGGACAAGGAAAGACAAGAGCCTAGCTTACCTGGGCCTCTGGGAAATGGCAAGTACCCTTCTGGGCTGATAAAGCACCTGGTGGTTTAGACCCAGAGGTCAGCAAACTTGTTCTGTAAAGGGACAGAAAGTAAATATTTTAGGGTTTGTGGGCTACATATGGTATCTTTAGCACCTTCTTCTCTAAAACAACTCTTTAAGCATTTTAAAAGCATGGGCTGTTCGTGGCTGTATAAAAACAGGCCGCGATGGATTTGGCCTGGGCTGTCGTTGGCCAACACCTGGCTTAGACGTCGCAGCTCTTTCTTCCTTGCCTGGCTGGACTTGGGCCTGGTATGTGCTCCCTTTAAGGGCCCTGGAGATTTGCAACATGTTGAGCCCACATCTAGAGGCCTGTTTCACTGTTACTGTCATCCGGGAAGGACATAAACCATCTTCACTGCAGCCCAAAGAACCACAGACCTTTGAGTACAGAAGGTGTTTCATGAACTTGCGTGTCTACTCTTTTCTTGGGGAGGTGGGTAGAAATGCCCTCCCCCGCCATGCTGAGAATCTTAATTATCTCCCCCCCAAAATCCGGAAAGAATTAAAAATAGATATTCCCCCCCTCAAAAAAATTCTACATGATTTATATTCTCCAAGCTGGAGAATTCATTGCTTACTGTGGTTGCTATTAAATATTCACAAGGAACGTTCTTGAAGGCTAGCAAAACACTAGGGAAGTCCCATGTATATTCTGAAAATTGTGGATTCACTGAGGCCTGGCCTGGAAGAGTGTGGCAAGGGGGGCGTCATAGTTCCTGTGCTGAGAAACCTGCCTGGTGATCTGGTCTGCTAGGCAAATACTTCTCAGTGTCTTTTTAACCATTAGGCAGGTAGTGACGGGGGCAGTAGAAGACAGGGAGTACAGTATTAGAGATCCCAGCCGTCCCTTTTATACGGGAAGAGATGAAGTCAGACACTCCATGCCGCCTGCGCTTGGGTTGACCAGCACTGGTTGCTGGGTTCAACCTCACACAGGACCAGTGGTGATGGGGGGGTTTTTTGTTCCCTTTTGTTGGCGTTGTGTTTTAGGGGGAGGTGGGACAGCTCACTGTACCAGGAAATGCCTTTCTCCCAATGACAGATGTAGAAAAATGTAGCACATTATAGGCCATTGCAGGAGAGGATATGACTCGGCCATGCAGGTAGAAAGGGAAATGTCCAGGTCTATAAAAAGAGAACAAACCCAGTGCCTGCTGGTGTTGGCAGGGAGGGCATGGGGAAAGGAGGAGAAGGAAGGCTTTGGAGGAAATTGGGAGGAAGAAAGAGAAGTACTCAGTCATGCTGCATAGAGCTGGTCCAGAAAGAATATGGAACCAGCAGAGACATTCTTGATTTCTTCATCAGTTGACTAAAGGGACTGGGCTAGATTTCTAGGGTCCTCGACTGAACCAAATTCTATAGGAAAATGATCATGCCTAAGAAAGGAAGGGTCCTGTTTAAATCCTAACACATCGAGCGCTGACTCAGAGCCTGTGTCCCTTAATGAGTCTTTTTGGCCATCCCACATTACGATGACTGTCTTTTTCCGAATGCTTATGGTTCAAAATTGTCTGTAATGATGCTCTCCAGTATGGACATCCAGTGACTATTTAAAGTCAATTTTTCAAACAAAATAAAATTTAAAATTTAGGTTTTCAGTTTCACTTGCCACATTTCAAATACCCAGTGGCCACACGTGGTTAGTGGCTCACAGTGTTGGACACCACAGATCCATAGAAAATTACCGTCATCACAGAAAGTTCTATGGGACAGGCTAGTCTGTAACTTTGTCATTAGACATATCTCCTGGCTTTCCAGCTCAATTGCACACATCTCAAGGACATACAGGGGATATGTAAATCTTTTATTTTTTAAAGATTTATTTATTTATTTCTCTCCCCCCTACCCTCATTTTACACTGTCTGCTCTCTGTGTGTTCTTCTGTGTCTGCTTGTCTTCTCTTTAGGTGGCACCGGGAACCGATCCTGGGACCTTCTGGAGTGGGAGAGAGGCGCTCAATCTCTTGTGCCACCTCAGCTCCCTGGTCTGCTGTGTCTCTTATTGTCTCTCCTCTCTGTCTCTTTTTATTGTTGTGTCATCTTGTTGCACCAGCTCTCCGTGTGGGCCAGCACTCCTGCACAGGCCAGTACTCCTGCGTGGGCCAGCTCTCCTCTCGGGCCAGCTTGCCTTTCACAGGAGGCCCTGGGAATTGAACCCTGGACCTCCTATATGGTAGACGGGAGCCCAGTCACTTGAGCCGCATCCATTTCCTGGATATGCAAATCTTTTTAACTCTACTTACCAACCCAGGCCTTAAGGGGGTCATGGTCATCTGGGTTTGAATCCCAGCTCATGTGCTTAGGTACTGTGGGCTCAGGGGGAAATAGTCAGCCTCCCTGAGCTTCTCTCTGTTTTGTCTGTGAAATGGAGATACCCCTTCTTACCATTCATGGATGTTGTGGGAATTGACAATGAAGTGATAAAGGCTGCCCAGTGGAGTGTTCATATATGGTGAGCTCTCAGACCTCTACTAGCTGCTGGGCGCCACCCCTCTCCCCCTTACAGGTCGGCCACAGTGCAAGATTCCTAGGGCAATATGCTGTGGCCCCTCCCTCCAAGAAAGGGTGGAGATGGCGTGGCTGGTTCTGTCAACAGGCCACATCCCCAGGACGCCCACATCTAAGCAGCCAGCCAGCTGAATGGGAAAGCTCAAGTGCCGTCTTCTAACACAGACATTCTCTGCAGTTATTGCACGTGGTCGTGAGCATGGAATCCTCTATTCCAAAGAAGAGCATGAGCCCCAAACTGCCACTTCCCCGAGGTCCCCAAGTTGCCTCAGTGTTCTTGCCAGAACGCTGTTGGAAGCCAACCTGTCAGTCTCGGCTAAACAGATATTTTAAGGGAAAAAAAAGTTCTTAGCCAAAGCCTTCAAAAGGTTGTGATTTAGAATTAAAATATTAATAGGTTACATCTTCTCTACCTCTAACTTGAACTGTGAGAGGCTTGAGCTGGAATAAACCAAGGGTGAGACCACTCACAAAAGGTTGCCTGGTTTCCTGTAAGACGTGTGCAATGGAGATTTCTTTTCTGTGTGAGTGCAGTGGTGTCTGCTCTATAAACCGTAAATGTAGAGGCTAGGAAGTAAGCCATGTGGTTTCTGGGCTAACTTGCTTACTATTTTTGCTGACTGTCCATAGCAGACATATACTTACAAAGATAATGGAATCAGGGTTTCATCTGTGCTTGGGAGAGGTGATTATTTATGCAGGAACTTGTGTGTTTGGGAAGCATTTGGGGAGCCCATGTGTGCTGGGCCAGGATGAGTCACAGTGCCAAAGTCACAGTCAGAAGTGCATTTGGTTCTTCTCCGAAAATATACCTAGTGCAGTCAGTGATGCTACAGGGCTTCTCAGACTGTGTCCCCAGAACCCATGTCCTTAGAAGGCGTTTTGTAAAGCTGTTGATTCAGGGTCTGGAGCTAGAACGCCTTCTATTCTGGTTGTATACCCTGTTTGAGATATTGGACTGACACGTTCCAGAGATGTCCATTTTCTCACTTATGAAATGAGACAGCTAATTTATCCCTTCCATCCCTTCCATTGCACAAACTCAGTAATTCTAAGAAATTTCAAGGATAGGGATTCACAAAAACTACCACCCCAGCACCTTCCCTTCCCTTGATAACTTCTTTACGTTTGCAAAATTCCATGTCACGTCTCACCGTCTCCTCTCTTTCTGCTCCCCACCCCCATCTTTCTGAAGACCAGGTGTCCAGAGCACTTGGTTGGTGAGCCAGGGCCAGACCAGCCTGCAGGGTGCTCATTATAAAGTAGCAGAGCTGTGCTGTGTGAGGTGGCAACAGCTTAGGTGACACATTCTTTGTATGACAGTTGTCACTTTAAAGACACATTGCTTTATACATTTTGGAAATGAAAAAAAAATGGCATTCTTCCCCCCATCCCTCAAAGATAAGGTTTTGGTGGACATTTGTGATTTTTACCTCTAGTGCTGTGTGAAAAAAGACTGACCCCTGAGCTCCAATTTTCTTGCAATCCTTTCCAGCCCTCTGCAAAATTTTAAGATTGTTTTCTTAGCCTGACACTGCCGATTTCATCTGAAGTCTGCATACGTATTGTTTTTTGACAAGTAACATTTGAAACTGTTTACTCAGATGACCTATTAAGAGAAATTTAACTTTGAATAAATTTGATCCACAGAAAATTAAGTTAACTAAATGGACTATCGAGGGTGGTAGATAACTCTAGCAGAAATGAATTCTTTGCAGTGTTTATTTGTATACTTTACAGTCTGTGTCTAGAAAAATCCATTATCTTTTGTCTTTTAGTTCTTTGTTATTTTAAGCAAATGAGCTTTTCCTCAGAGTGCCTCTTTCAAATAAACTTTGGAAGAAGGAAAAATTTTTCAATGATAAGCCTTTGGCACGGGGCGTCACTCAGATCGTTGAGTTTCCTTTTGATAAAGAGGTTATCTCACTCCTGCTGCCTGACTTATTTGAGGGTTTGTGAAGGTGGGGAAGACTTCGTGGGCTTGGATTGCAGGACCAAGGCGAGACTGGGAGGGGGCACCGACTCTGGGAGGTTGTACCAGGAATGGGACGCCCTTGGGATCAAGTGAGTAACAGAGTGGCTGGAAACAGCATTATCTAAAAGTTGTATGAGTGTGAATTGCACTAGAGGAGGGAAGCCTGAGGTCCATAGAGGGTTGGACCAAGTAGGGAGTGTGGTCCAAACAAGAGAAGTGCAGCTCCGGCACAGACCGGCAAGCATGGCAAGTAGGTTCAGGGTGCAGGCGTGGACAAAGTGTTGGGATCCTACTTCTTTGGGGTTTAAACCATACCATTGGGGTTGGCTGGTTTAAAATCCCAGGGTTTGGCATGACCAATTCACAGATCATGAAAGATCCAACTTGCTCATCTTTCACCTGAAGAAACCAAGCT
>JAQZBX010024596.1:0-30069 GCA_029593785.1 Cabassous unicinctus
AATTTCTTTAGATCTTTGTAAGAATTTTAAAAAGTAAACTACAAGCAGGAAACTACTGCCTAAAAGATAGTTCAGGATCTTGATAACTCTTTAGCTAAAAACATAAAGTCTAGCATATCTAATCTTAGACATCAGAGCAAGAACTACTATGCCATAAGTTACTGTTCCTAAAAAGTTAACATCCTGTCACCATGGAACTGAAAGCGCTTATCTCAAGTCTTTATGACGTCTGCAACCTTGCATAACTTCAAAGAGAATGCTTACGCTTGCCAAAAAATAGAATATAAAAACTGAGCTTATCTTGCAATAAAGTCAGTCGTGGGTCGTCAGTCGCCAGTCGTCAGTCGTCAATTCTCAATCTGGTGTACAACTCGTCACTCTCGCCGACTCCCTTAAACCACCTTCAGACTGCTCCCTCATGCCTCGGCTGGACCGCGGCAAACTATCATCCATAAGATAGATTAGTTGTTATTTTCCTGTGTATCACCATATTCTTAATAACTTGTAATAGAAGAGCTTTCTTATATTTATACTATTAACCACAATCATCATCTATCACGGAAATCACTATGTTATACAGTCTCTAGTTATCTTGCAGCTTCCTTACAATAGACATTTACTTCCTTAGACTACCTCTTTCAGCCACAATCACTTTTATATAGGAGTAGAGTTATACTCATTATAATGCATTACCATCAACTCTATTCATTTCCACACATTCACAATAAACCTTATTAAAAATCCTACATAAATTAAGCATTAGCTCTCTTTCCAACCAACATCCTATCTCCTAGTAACCTATACTCTAGAGTTTACCTCCATTAGTTTACTCATCATATTTCATTCATATTAATGAGACCATTCAATATATGTCCTTTTCTGACTGGCTTATTTCAGTCAGCATGAGGTCCTCAAGGTACTTTCATGTTGTCAAAAGCATCCCAATTTAATTTCTTCATACAGCTGAATAGTATTCAATTGAATGTATACACCACATTTTATTTATCCTTTCATTGGTTAATGGATACCTGGGTTTTTTCCATATTTTAGCAAATGTGAATAATGTTGCTATGAACATTGGTGTGCAAATGTCAGTTTGCATCCTTGCTTTCATTTCTTCTGAATATATTCCTAGTAATGGGTTTGCTGGATTATAAGACAGTTCTATATTTAGCTTCTTGAGGTACCAAAAAACTGTCTTCCACAGAGGCTGCACCATTCTATATTCTCACCAGCAGTGAAGGAGTGTTACTATTTCTCCTCATTGTCTCCTGCACTTGTATTTTTCTGTTTTTTGTTTTTTTTAATAATGCCCATTCTATAAGGTGTGAAATGATATCTCATTGCAGGTATGCTCTGCATATCCCTAATACCTGGTGATGTTCAATATTTTTCATGTTCTTTTTGGTAATTTGTATTTCCTCTCTGGAAAAATTTCTATTCAAGACCTTTGCCCAATTTTAATTGGGTTGCCTGTCCATTTGTAATTGAGTTGTATAATCTCTATATATAACCTTGATATAAAAACCCTTTTTAGATATGTGGTTTCTAAATATTTCTCTCCTTGAGTAGGCTGCCTTTTTACTTTCTTCACAAAATCTTTTGAAGCACCAAAATGTTTACTTCTGAGGAGGTCCCATTTGTATATTTTTTTTCTTTCATTTTTCATGCTTTGGGTTTAAAGTTTAAGAAACTACTACCTAATGCAAGATCTTGAAGATGTTTCCCAACTTTTTCTTCTAGGAGTTTTATGGTTATAGCTTTTATATTTAAGTCCTTGATCCATTTTGAGTTAATTTTTGTAAAAGTGTGAGACAGGCATGGCATCCTATTTCTATCTTTTGGATATGGATATCCAGTTCTCCCAGCACCATTTGTTGAATAGACTGTTCTGGCACAGCTGGGTGGGCTTGACAGCCTTGTCAAAAATAACTTGACTATAAATGTGAACTCTCAGTTTGATTCCATTGATCAACATGCCTATCTTTATGCCAGTACCATGCTGTCTTTACAACTGTAGCTAAGTAATATGTTTTAACATCAGGAATTGAGAGTCTCCAACTTTGTTCTTCTTTTTAGATATTTTTGGCTATTCAGGGCCCATTACCCTTCCAAAGAAATTTGAATACTGGCTTTTCCAATTCTACAAAGAAGGCTTTTGGAATTTTTATCGGGATTGCGTTGAATCTGTAAAGTTAAGTAGAATTGACATCTTAATGATATTTTGTTTGCCAATCCATGAACATGGAATGTAATTCCATTTATTTAGGTCTTCTTTGGTTTCTTTTAGCAATGTCTTATAAGTTTTTTTAAATATAAATCCTTTATATCATTGGTTAATTTTATTCCTAAATATTTTATTCTTTTAGTTGCTATTAGAAATGGTAATTTCTTCCTGACTTCCTCCTCAGATTGCTCATTAGTAGTATATAGAAACAGTAATGATTTTTCATAATAATCTTGTATCCTGTCACTTTGCCAAACTTGTGTATTAATTCTAGGAGATTTTTATGGATTTTTCAGAATTTCTTAGTTATAGAATCATGTCATCAGTGATTAGTGAACGTTTTGCTTCTTCCTTTCCTATTTCAATGCCTTTTATTTCTTCTTCTTGCCTAATTGCTCTAGCTAGAACTTCTGAGATGATATTGAATAACAGTGCTGTCTGTGTTTATCCTTGTCTTTTTCCAGATCCAGCAGGAAACTTTTCAGACTTTCACCATTGAGTACAATATTAACTGTAGATTTTTCATATATATACTTTACATGTTAAGAAAGTTTCCTTCTATTCCTGCCATTCACAGTGTTTTTATCAAGGAAGAATATTGGATTTTGTCAATGCCTTTTCTGCATCAATTAAGATGATCATGTGATTTTTCTTCCTAGAGTTAGTAACATGGTTTATTCCTTTGATTGATTTTCTTGTGTTGAAACATCCTTGCATACCTGCATACCTGGTGTAAAACACACGATCATGATACATAATTCTTTTAATATGTTGTTAGAGTTAATTTGCAGGTATTCTGTTAAGGATCTTTTTAATCTATATTCCTTAGAGAAATTGGTCTATAATTTTCTTTTTTGTGGTATCTTCATCTGGCTTTGGTATTAGTGTGACATTGGCTTCAAAGAGCGAGTTTTTTAGTGATCCCTCTTGTTCAACTTTTGGAAGTCTTTGAGCAAGATTGGTATTCTTTTTGTTTTTTTATTTCAGCTTGTCACTTTATTTATGTTTAACTAGATAAGCTAATGAATCCCTTTGGACCTCAGTGGCCATGTCTTTAAAATAAGAATAAAAATATTTCACTGGTTATTGTGAAGACCCAACAGAATAATTGATGTGAGAATCCCCTATATTTTTAATGTAACATTTATGTAATCTAAGATTGGTATTCATTCTTCATGGAATGATTGGTATTATTCACCTGTGAAGCTGTCTGGTCTTGGGCTTTGCATTTTGTGGAGGTTTTTTGTTTTTCTTTTTAAATTTTATAACAACTGGTTTATTCAGATATGAAAAAAAGTTGTTGTTTTTGTTTTTTTTTTCATTTACAACCAGTTGCTTTGGCACTGCATAAAATAGGATTCTTCTGGAAACTGGTTTTCCCTTGGGGATCAACTTGTCAAAACAAACACGACTTCTCAAGTAAATGTGAACCTCATTCAGAAATAGGTTAAAGGCACTGATGCCATTGGGCTTGAGTGTCCCTCATCCCCTTTTGATTTCTGAGCATTCATGAGACAGAGTTGGCTCCTGATTTCCTAATTAGAATTCTGTCTCCCATGTTCTGTTCTTGAGAAAAGTGTACTCTAAGAAATTCTCCAAAGAATTCTCCTTATGTAACTTATTTGTCATGAGAAATAAAGGCCAGAATTAAAGCCTTGGTGTCCATTCAGCTGTTTCAACTGGATTTTTTGTGAATGGAAGTTCCATGTTGGTGCTAAGCCATGTCCTTTGCTCACGCTTCTCTCTTGATACTGGGGTCCACATTGTCCTCAGTTGAAGACATTGTTCTGTTTCAGACCTGGGAAAATCCCCTTGGTAAGGGGTGGAGATTTAAAGAGTATTAGCTCATCACCTTGGACAGCAGTATGTCAGATTTTCCTCTTCAATTCTCTTGAATATGGGGTCCAGACTGGTCACTTCATCTTCAAGGATTCCATTACTTTGCTCGGTTTACTTGTTTGACAATTTATCCCTTGACTCCATGGAAACTTCCTGATGCTAATGCTTTGGTAGGAGCATCTCTAGATATCCCTTCTTTATCAGCTGTACCTGCACCCTTTACATGGTCCATGGTCACCTGTTATTTCCATCACAGCACCTCCACAGTGAATGCTTTTTTTTTTTAAACAAGTGTGGCAGTTTGATATAGTTAAAAATTCCAAAAATAGATATGGATTGTGCTTGTAAACTGGTCTATTCCTCTGGGCATGATTAAATTATAACTAGGGCTTTGATTGGGCCACATCAGTAGGATGTTGGTGGGTGGGGACTCAGAGATAAAACTACATGGTAGAGAAGAGGAGTTGGTTGGAGTGTTTATGCTGGAGTTTGGAGTTAGAGTTTTAATGTTGGAGCCCGGGGAAGTAAGCACACAGAGGAGCTTGGTCGTGAAGGAGAGAAGGCTCCGGGGAATTAGACAAGCCATTTGCTTGATAGTCTACAGTTGGCCTTGTGAAGATAGCAGAGGTGCTGAGCCCAGAGACAAGCAAGCCCTGGGAAGAGAAGAACCAAGGAAGCTTCAACGCTTGCAGATGTCAGCAGCCATCTTACTCCAACACGTGACCATAGACTTGGTTGAAGGAAATAACTTACATTTTATGGCCTGGAAACTAAGCTTCTAACCCCACATAAATACCCTTTATAAAGGCCAACAGATTTCTGGTATTTTGCATCAGCACCCCTTTGGCTGACTAATACAACAAGGTATTAATTTATTCTTTTCTAATTTATTTTTAAACAAATTGATTTAATTGATACATATTAATAAAGCATACAATTCACCCAAAGTGTACAATCAGTGGTATCTGGCATAATCACATAGTTGTGCAATCATCATTTCAATTATTATTAGAGCATTTTTATTGTTTCAGTAATAATAATAAACAAAAAACAGACAAACAAACAAGAAAATTCCTCACCTCTCAATCTCTGTATGGTACCCCAAATGTACATACCCGGTGTTTCTGGCTATTGAATCCAAAGTGTATAATGAATGGCTTTTCGTATAATCACAATCTTGTACATTAATCATCTCAAAAATTTTAGAACAATTTCATTACACCAAAAAAAAAGACTCCACAAGCCTTAGCATGCCTTCCTCAGATTTACATAACCAGTAATCTCATTTCATCTTTATAAATTGATTTATATTTGCATTTCATATAAATGGAATCATATATAGTATTTTGTGTCTGGTCTACTTCAGGTAGTATAATGTAGGTTTTTTTGTCTGATATTAACATTTTGTAGTATTAACTTAACATTTGTTCAGTTTCGAGGAAAAATGGTCTTATATATATAATTCTACCCATATTCATATTTCATATAATATATTTATATTTCACATATTTAGTTCATAATAGGACAGTCATACAGTATTTGCCCTTTTGTGTCTGGCTTGATTCACTCTACAGAATGTCCTTGTGGAGGTTTTTGATGACTGTTTCAATCTCTTGGTTCATTGAGGTCTTCTATTTCCTCTAGGGTCAGAGTAAGTTTTTCATGTGTTTCTAGGAATTTGTGCATTTTTGCCTAATTTGTCTAATTTGTTGATGTATAGTTATTCAAAGTATCCTCTTATGATCCTCTTTATTTTTAATGAGTCAGTAGAAATGTCCCCACTCTCATTTCTGGTTTTATTTATTTGCATCTTCTTTCTTTATTTCTCTGTCAGTCTAACTAAGGGTTTGTCAATTTTGTTAATCTTCTTAAAGAACCAACTTTTGGTTTCATTGTTTCTATTATTTTTTTGTTCTTCATTTTATTTATTTCTATTCTGATATTTGTTACTTGTTTCCTTCTGCTTGCTTTGGGATTAGTTGCTGTTCTTTTTCTAGTTCCTCCAATTATTCAGTTTGGTCTTTAATTTTGGCTTTTTATCCTTTTTTGTTTTGAGAATTAGACTGCATTTATTTATTTTTTCCAATATTTCTAAAATGATATATAAATATATATGCATATATGTGCATTTGCTTACATAAATGTTATATAAAAGGTGCTTAGATTACCTAAATATTACACAGAAATTACAGGGACTCCCATGTTCCGCACCTCACACACCTTCCATAGCATCCCACATAAACATCTTTCATTAGTGTGGCACATCACCTGCAATGGATATACATCCTGGGGTTTTGCCACTAAGCATAGACCACAGTTCACATCGTAAACCACACTCTCACCCACAAAGTTCTGCATGGTATATGCTGATGTAAAATGGCCTATATCCATCGCCGCAGTGTCACTCAGGACAACCCCCAAGTCCTGAAAAAGCCCGTGTATTACAACTGCCCTTCCCCTCCCTTACCCGAAAGCATCTAGTGGCCACTGGCTCCACCTCACTGTTATAATTTCTTCCATTCCTTGAATCACAATATGTCTACAACAGAATACCATTAAGTCCACTCTAGTCCATAGATCTTCCCTGAATCCTGAGGGGACTGGGATGGTGATGTCCACTCCACCTCCAAGTGAGAGTGGGCTTATATCCCATGGATATGGTGAATGGGATTATCCTGCCTGCAGGTGCAGGCTCTCTCCATTCCCTGGGATGGCCGTTGTCCATCATCATCTCCTCACCAGGTGACTTGTGTGAGTCCATTGAGCTGTAGAGTAAAAGTTGCAGTCCCGCCAAGATTCCAGGTAAAGCTGGCACATAGGTAGGCCAGAGACTCCAGTCTCTGGAAGTACACCTACAAACTCCAGCCTCACATATAGGTTTGAATAGAAGGGGCTGATGGACCATGTGCAGGGAGGACTTATTTGAGTCCAACTCTGTCACTCTCAGGAGCACAGATTCCAAAGCAGAACCCACTGATAAGGCGTCAGTCTCTGGGGCTATCCCCCCTCATGTAGGACCTGGGTGTCTCCAGAGCCCTCAGGAGCCCCTCTGTGTGGGATGATAGCCAATTTGGTGTTCTATGAGATCCTACTGAGGTGTGTGTAAGTGTTACCTCTGTGATGACCTCCCGACTCTCTTTGAAGTCTCTTAGGCACATGAACTCATTTCTCTTTACCTTTTCCCCCTTTTATTCAAGGTCTTTTTCCAGTCATATTGCCAGTTGGCACTTGGTATTAATCCCTTGTTGCCAGGGAGGCTCATCCCTGGGAGTCAGGTCCCACATTGGGGGGAAGGTAATGCATTCATATGCTGAGTTTGGCTTAGAGGCCACATTTTAGCAACAAGGAGGCTCAGGTGGCAACCCTTAGGCACCCCATAACAGTAGGCTATGTTTCAATTACAAGAGCAAAGACTCCTAAGGCTAGTCATCAATAACAAGAACCCATCAGTGGGCCATCCTCTTTTGCCAGACCCTGCCCCTGCACTCAGGGGACTGTTTCTGCTCCCTTCGAGAATGTGGCAGAGCTCTCCAGACTGGGAATTCAGGTTTCCTCATTTATTGAGTGATTGTTTACCCACCATGACCATGTCCCATCCCTTGATCATTTGAACAATTTTATATATCTTTCATGTATATTCAGATGGACTTACTCCCATGAATCCCCCATCCCAGACAACCCCCATCAATGATCCTCTGCAGCCCCCATTGTAACCCTTCTGTGATCTAAACCTTCCTTGAAGATAAAGCCCATATAATAACCAAATACAATTAATAGGAAAATGAAATAATAACGATAAGCTTAAATGCAAGAGATAAAATGCAAGGAAACTCAGAAAAAAAAAAAAAACCCTAAAAATAAAACAAAATTAGCGGATTGGGACATTCAAAAAAACAGGAAAAACCAAAAAATTTATTTTTTAAAAAAATTATTTTTTCCTTTTATCACTGCATTATTGGATGTCCAGTGTACTGTGACACCTTCTCCATCTCATTCCCCAGTGTCTCACAAATTTTCATTTAATTTTCGAAGAAGTTTTAGATCACAGCAAGGTCACACACAGGATACTAGAGACTCCCACATACCCAACCTGCCTCCCCATTCCCCACCCCATATTATACCCCCCCTTTTTTTTTTATGGATGTTAGCATTGTTATAACTATTATACAGATAGTGAAATATAGCAACTAAATATTGTCAATGGTTTACAGTATAGTTTACAATTTAGACGGTACAGTTTAATAATTTCTGATGATGTTTACCATGTCCTGTGTCCATTACTGTAAGGTAATGAAAAACATTTCCCCTGACCACTAAATACCCCATTTGATCTTTTCTGTTCCTTCTCCCCATCCCCCTGGGGTATATGACACTCCGCTGTCTTGACTCATGGAATGACAAGATTCATAGTTACATGCCCTGGGTATTCTAACCTGCCGTTCCTAATCTACCGACTTGTCAACTTTGCACCACCAAACCCAGTAATATCACTACCCATTGTCCTATCCTTCAATATGCAACTATACTCTATCACTTTACATAGATTATGTCCATATGGGTGATGGCTCACAACCTACTCTTCTCTTTCTCTCACTTGTTAACCTATCTTTCAGACAGTGGTTCTCAGAGACTGCTCACTTTCCTCAATTCAAATCAGGGAGGTCATATACAGTTCATCCTTCAATGCCTGGCTTGCTTCACTCAACATAAGGTCTTCAAGATTCATCCATGTTATTCCGTGTGTTAGCAATTTATTCCTTCTTACAGCTGAGTAATATTCCATTGTATGTATGTACCACATTTTGCTTATCCATTCATCTGTTGATGGGCACCAGGGCTGATTCCAACTTTTGGCAATGGTGAACAATGCTGCTATGAACATTGGTGTGCATATATCTGTTTGTGTCTTTGCTTTCAATTCTTCTGGGTATATACCCAGTAGTGGAATCACTGGATCATACAGAAGATCTATTGTTAGTTTTCTGAGGAACCACCAAATTGTCCTCCACAGTGCCTGGAGCATTCCACAATCCCACAAGCAGTGGATGAGTGTTCCTATTCATCCACATCCTCTCCAACACTTAGAGCCTGCTGTTTTTTTTAATAGCTGTCATTCTGATGGGTGTAAGATGGTATCTCATTGTAGTTTTGATTTGCATTTCCCTAATAGCTAGCGATGTCGAGCATTTTTTCGTTTGCTTTTTAGCCATTTGTATTTCTTCCTTGGAGAAGTGTGTTTTCAGGTCACTTGCCCATGTTTTAAATGGATTGTTTGTCTTTTTATTTTCAAGGTGTAGGATTTCTTTATATATGCAGGATATTAGGCTCTTATCAGATATATGGTTGCCAAATATTTTCTCCCACTTGGTAGGCTGCCTTTTTATTTTCTTAATAACATCCTTCGAGGTGTGGAAGTTTTTAATTTTAAGGAGATCCCATTTATCTATTTTTTTCTCTTGCTGCTCGTGCTTTGGCCGTGAAGTTCATGAAACCATTTCCTGTTACAAGGTTACAAGGTCCTGTAGATGCTTCCCTACATTATCTTCCAAGGTCTTTATGGTTTTGGCTCTTATATTTAGATCTTTGATCCATCTTGAGTTGATTTTTGTATAAGTTGTGAGATGGTATTCTTCTCTCATTCTTTTGGATATGCATATCCAGTTCTCCAAGCACCACTTGTTAAAGAGGCCATTCTCTTCCAACTGAGTGGGCTTAGTAGCCTTGTCGAATATCAGATGACTATATATGTGAGAATATCTATATCAGAACTCTCAATTCAGTTCCATTGGTCAGTAGGTCTATCCTTGTGCCAATACCATGCAGTTTTGATCACTGTAGCTTTGTAGTATGTTTTCAAGTCAGGTAATGTGATACTTCCAACTTGATTGTTCTTTTTCAATATATCTTTGGCAATTTGGGGCCTCTTACCTTTCCAAATATATTTTGTGGTTTTTCCAGTTTCTTAAAAAGTATAGTGTTGATTTTTATTGAGATTGCATTAAATCTGTAGATTAGTTTGGGTAGGATAGACATCTTGATATGTTTAGTCTTCCTATCCATGAACAGAGAATATTTTTCCATTTATTTAAGTCTTCTTTGATTTCCTTTAACAGTGTTGTATTGTTTTCTATATATAAGTCCTTTACATCTTTAGTTAAATTTATACTAGGTATTTGATTCTTTTAGTTACTATTGTTAATGATATTTTTTTCTTTATTTCCTCCTCAGATTGTTCATTATTGGTGTACAGAAATGCTACTGATTTTTGAGAATTGGTCTTATAGCCTGCAGCATTACTGAACTCCTTTATAAGTTCTAGAAGCTTTGTTGTAGATTTCTCTGGTCTTTCTATGTATAGGATCATGTCATCTGAAAATAATGGAATTTTTACTTCTTCTTTTCCAGTCTGGATGCCTTTTATATCCTTTTCTTGCCTCAGTGCTTGAGCAAGTACTTCTAAGACAATGTTAAATAGGAGTGGTGATAGTGGGCATCCCTGTCTTGTTCTCGATCTCAGAGGAGAGGCTTTTAGGATTTCACCATTGAAGATGATGTTAGCTTTGGGTTTTTCATATACACCCTTTATCATATTCAGAAAGTTTTCTTCTATTCCTATCTTTTGTAGTTTTTTTTTTATCAGGAAAGAGTGCTGTATTTTGTTGAATGCTTTTTCTGCATCCTTAGATAAGATCATGTGATTTTTTTCTTTCAGTATGTTTATGTGGTTTATTACATTGATTGATTTTCTTATATTGAAACATCCTTGCATACTTGGGATGAAACCCACTTGGTCATGGTGTATAATCCTTGTGATATGTTTTTGAATGCGATTAGCAAGTATTTTGTTGAGGATTTTAGCATCTAGGTTCATTAGAGAAATTGGTCTGTAATTTTCCTTTCTACTGGTATCTTTCTTTGGTAGAATAAGGGTAATGTTGGCATCATAGAATGAATTAGGCAATATTCCTTCTGCTGGTATTTTTTGGAAGAGCTTATGCAGAATTGATGTTAGCTCTTTCCGGAATGTTTGGTAGAATTCAGCTGTGAAGCCATCGGGCCCTGGGCTCTTCTTAGTTGGAGGTTTTTGATGACTGAGTCTATCTGCTTACTTGTAATTGGACTGTTGAGTTCATCAATTTCTTCTTTCATCCATGTAGCCTGATTGTACATTTCTTGAAAGTGGTCCATTTCCTCTAAATTATCATTTATGTTGTCATATAATTTTTCAAAGTATCCTCTTATGATACTCTTTATTTCTTTCTGTGGGGTCAGTAGTGATATCCTCTTGCTCATTCCTTATTTTGTGTATTTGAATCTTTTCTCTCTTTTTCTTTGTTAGTCTGGCCAAGGGTTTGTCAGTTTTGTTGATCTTCTCGAACCAGCTTTTGGTTTTGTTTATTTTTTCTAGTGCTTTCTTAGTCTCTATTTCATTTAGTTCTGCTCTAATCTTTGTTATTTCCTTCTTTCTACTTCCTTTAGGTTTAGTTTATTGTTCTTTTTCCATTTCCTCCAAGTGTGCAGTTAGGTCTTCAGTTTTAGCTCTTTCTTCTTTTTTATTATATGTATTTATGGCTATAAACTTCCCTCTCAGGACAGCTTTGGCTGCATCCCATATATTTTGATATGTTGCGTTGTCGTTTTAATTAGTTTCAATTTAGTTAACGGATTTCTTTTGAGATTTCCTCCTTGACCCACTGTTTGTCTAGGAGTTTGTTGTTTAACTTCCATATCCTTGTGCCTAACATGTTTCTCTGACCGTTAGTGATTTTCAATTTCATTCCATTGTGATCAGAGAAATTGCTTTGTACAATCTCAATCTTTCTGAATTCATTGAGAGTTGTTCTGTGGCGTAGCATGTGGTCAATCTTGGAGTATGATCCATGTGCACTCAAGAAGAATGTAAATCCTGCTATATTTGTGTGTATTGTTCTGTATGTCTTTTAAGTCCAGGTCTTCTAAGGTATTGTTGAGAGTCTTTTTTTCTTTATTGATTCTCCGTGTTGATGTTCAGTCTAATGGTGATAAGTGTGTAATAAAGTCCCCCGCTATAATTGTAGAGGCATTTACTTCTCTACTTAGTTTTTCCAGAGTTTTCCTCACGTATTTTGAGGCACCCCGATTAGGTGCATAAATGTTTATGATTGTTCTCTCTTCTTGAGAGATTACCCCTTTTACTAATATATAGTGTCCATCTTTGTCTATTACAATAGTTTTGCCTTTAAAGTCTATTTTGTCTGATATTAGAATAGCTACTCCTGCCCTTTTTTGGTTATTGTTAGCTTGCAAAATTGTTTTCAAGCCATTCACTTTCAGCCTCCTTGAATCCCTGGGTCGAAGGTGGGTTTGTTGTTGGCAGCATATAGATGGATCATAATTCCTTATCCATTCTGCCAATCTTCGTCTCTTGAGTTAATGAATTTAATCCATTAACATTCAGTGTTATTACTCACAACAAATCTCTTATTTCAGCCATATTTTCTTTGGGTTAATGAATGTCATATATTGTTTTGCTTCTGTTTTTGTCTTTTTAGTTGTTTTTAAACTCTCCTCCAACTCTCTCTCCTTTGTTTTTTCCTTTCAACTTGTAGAACTTCCTTTAGTATTTCTTGAAGTGCCAGTTTCTTATTGACATACTCTCTTAGTTTCTGTTTATCTGTGAATATTTTGAACCCTCCATCATTTTTGAATGCCAGTTTTGCTAGATAGAAAATTTGTGGCTGGAATTTTTTTCCTTTTCATACTTTGACTATGTCATACCACTGTCTTCTTGCCTCCATGGTTTCAGATGAGAAATCAGCGCTTAATCATATTGTGCTTCCCTTGTATGTGATGGTTCTCTTTTCTCTTGCTGCCTTGAGTATTTTCTCTTTGTCTTGAGCATTGTATATTTTGTCAAGTATATGTCTTGTAGTTCGCCTGTTAGGATTTTTACTGTTTGGGCATGCACTTTGCTTCCTGGATCTGCACATCCATCTCTCTCAATAGGGTTGGGAAGTTTTCAGATATTATTTCCTTCAACACTCCTTCTGTTCCCTTTCCCTTCTCTTCTCCTTCTGGGATGCCCATAATGCATATGTTTGTGTGTTTTCTGTTGTCGGTTACATCCCTGATTCCCTGCTGGATTTTTTCTATTTTTTTTGTCTATCTGTTCTACTATCAGTTTGATTTCACATCAGTTTGATATGGAAGATGTATTTTCTTCCACATCACTAATTCTTTCTTCTACCTGTCCAAATCTGCTGTTATTTGATTCCAGCATCTTTTTGATTTCTTGGATTGTGTCATTGATCACCGTCATATCCGTTATCTTTTTGGGTATGTTTATAATTTCTTCAGTATGTTCTCCCAGTGTCTTGTTTCTATCCTTAATCTCTTTCTTCAGTTCATTAAGTTGGTTCATGATATTTGTTTTGAAAGCTTTAATTAGTTGTTCGATGTTCTGCATATATTCCTGGCTTTTATTTTGTTCATTGGGCTGGTCCATGTCTTCCTTTTTCTCAGTGTGGTTTGTAATTTTTTGTTGCCCTCTAGTCATCATTTTATCTTGATGGGTTTATTCAGTTGATTAGCTTCTCTCTCTCCTCTAGAGTTTTCTTTACCTGGTGGTTCTGTTTGTGTGTTATGTTTTCTCTTTGACACTTTTCTCATTTTATTTCCTTGCTTCTTTCTATGTTACCTTGAAGGCAAAAGATTAGTGCCAGAGGAATAGAAAGATGTGAGAAAGGAAGAAGGATAATAGTAATATTGATAAAGTTAGAAGGTGGGCCAAATAAGACATAGTGAAATGAATATTAAACTCGTGTAGGCAGTGTAGAGTAATAGGAAAAAAAGTGGAGTACCTGCAATGGACTGGGAAACCAAATAGAGGAATATATATATAATGATTTAGAAGGTTAGAATTATGAGGAGGGAAAGAAAGAGTAAAGAAAGGGCTAAAAGGAAAAAGCTAATATTAAAAAAGAAGAAGAAGAAAACAAAATAGTTAGAATAGAAATTGACACCCTTAATTTGTGGGCTAATGAAAAAACATGGTGTCTAAGAACCACAACAGAAAGCAGACGGCAGAAAGGTGAAGGAATTATAAGAGATAGCTTGGGATACAAAATCAGTATAGACAGAGCATGGGAAATCACTGAAGAAGAAGCACAGCAAAGAAGAGGCAAGCAGCAGTACCTAATTAAAAAAAAATTAAGGAAAAAAGAAAGGAGGGAGGAAAGAGGAAAGAAAAGCAAGAGACAACAAATAAACAGAGAAAAACCAAACAACCACACAAGCAAGCAAACAATTCCTAAGGAGGAATTGTTCCTTCTAGGGTCCTTGTGGATCCTCTCAGTCTGCTTGTGTTTATCAATCAATTTCCCTGCAGGGTTCTATCTGTGGGTTTTGAGGCAGATTTTAGGTGTTAAACTAAATTAAAAAGAAGAATTCATTTTTTAAAAGTGACTGTCTTCTTTTTTCTTTTTCTTGACGATATATGGGACCCAAAGAAGTCCTCTGCTAGACCACTCCCTTCACCGAGGGACCCTAAATAGGCTCGTGGAAACTAATCAAGCACTTCCCACTTCCTGGACTCCCCAGGGGAGCTGAAGCTCTGATGCTTGTCAGTGCAGAGCGATAAAATTGACTGACTCCGCCCCCTCTGGATCCAAGCCTCAATGTCAGCGGGCTGCTGGGTAAATCAGGTTTTCTCAGCAGTTTTGCCTCTCCCCTCAGCCTGGCGCTGCTTCAAGCCGGCTTATCTGCTCCCCAAAGCTATGAGGGGGTCCAGGCAGCCAAATCCACAGAAGTTAAACCCCTCTCCACCTTCTGTCAGAATTCTCCCTCTCTCAGAGAATGCTCCCTCACACCGGGAGCGGGAGTCACGGGTGCAGGATTCGTGGCTCAAACCAGCCTTTTTCCCTGCGGGTGGGGCTCAGCCATCTGTGTTAACCACCACAGGCAGGCTTAAAACTCACAAATCTCTACTGATCACTCCACACTGTCGATCTGCCTGCTGCTAGATGTCCCAAGCTTCTCGCTCCATGCGCCCACTGCACAGACCCTCGCGCAGGACCCTGTCCACAATCGGCCATCCTCAGAGAGCTTTTCAGCGTGTGCCCTCCTAAACTGATGCCATCTTGCCTCTCTATTCTTTTTTAATTTAAAAATTTAGGGCTATATATTTTCCTCTAAGCATTGCCTTCATTTCATCCCATAGGTTTTGATATATTGTGTTCTTGTTTTCATTTGTCTCAAGATATTTACTGATTTCTCTTGCAATTTCTTCTTTGATCCACTGATTGTTTAAACATGTGTTCTTTAACATCCATATATGTGTGACTTTTCCTTTTCTCTACTGGTTGCTGATTTCCAGCTTTATTCCATTATGATCAGAGAAAGTGCTTTCCATGATTTCAATATTTTTAAATTTATTGAGATTTTCTTGTGATGCAATATATGTTCTATCCTGGAAAATGATCCATGAGCGTTTGATAAGAACGTTTATCATGCTGTTTATGTTTGCAATGTTCTATATATGTCTTTTAGGTCTCATTAGATTGAATAAATTTTGACGTTTATTGAATGTTTTTCCTTCAATTATGTATTTTATAAGTTTTCTTCATTGTTTAGTTAGTTGTAACCCCACTCCAAGTCTCTTAAATGTGTTCTAACAGCCACATACAGATCCTCACTTTAATCAAGAAAGGAAACAAACACAAAAAGAAAACAAAAATGTTAAAAAGATCAAAATTACTGTCCATGACTACTCAATTGTTTTACAAGAACATAAATCAGTGGTGGTGATGGGAGTGTTTTGGTCATCTCTCCAATGAAAACATTGGAAGAGTGTTCAAATGGGAGGACACTGTTAAGTTAAATAAAATGACCAGCTGCTTTGGACTCTGACAGGAGGGGCTTTTCTAGAGTACATAAACAATTGATCTGCAGATTTCAAAGAAAATGGAAAGAATGGAATGCACTCTATAAAACTTCATATAAGTAATATATGTTGATAAACCAGTTTTAGTCCAAGAGACACAGCTTATCAGATTGGCCCTATATCAGCTTTTCACTCCCTCATTGGAACTCTTTTTCATTTTCTGAATGAAGTGCTGAATTGCCGAATAAACTGTGAGATTCTAAATTTAAAGTTGTTAAATTAAACTAAACTAAAATTTCTTTTTAACAGTATTATCTTAATATAACTTATGAAGAGTGTTCTGGTCAGTATTACATTAAACTAGGCTGAAAGATCATTGCTTTCTTCAATAACATGGACCTGATTTATGATTTCTTCGAAGTATGAAATTAATTCCACTGGTCCACAAGGATTGTTGCCCAAAGCTCACAGTTGTCCTTACTAAAAAAAAAAAAGATTCTGTCAAAAATAAATTTTAATTCTGGCAAGCAAGGAAAAACCTTATAGTTTACCATTCTTTTGTTTCCTCTAAACACTATGTTTATCAATGATAATGCCCAAATAGAGGGGGGGCCATGTCCATGAGGAACTCTCAGCAAGAGACCAATGCAATTAGAAATATCTTGGGTTTCCTACTCAAATTTTATTATAGTATTGTGGTATTTAATACATTGCTACATATTTTGTTGCCAGGCTATAGATTCTTTCTGGATTTCCTATCTGAAGATTACTATAGAGTGGCCATGTTACTCAGGGTCTGCAGTCTATCTTTCAGATTCAATAATAGGGTCCCTGGACAGATCTTTGCTCACTCTACACATTGTTTATCAGAGAGTCTCATTAGGAGGTAAAGGGTATTGATTTAAACTCATTCCAGAAGTCAAAATAGTTAGTAATATCCATATATTCATAGTTTCTGTTCAAAATATAATGAAAATATATCTTTGGTTTGCCAATAAGTTTAAAGTCAAGAGGTAAGGAAATATGCCTTTTTAAAAGTTTCATTAGAAATATCTTCTAACTTTTACATGGCAATTATAAAATAATACAAAACCCATATGGAGTATTCCAACATTCTCACCCACGCTGATATCCAACAATTTTTAATATTTTGCCTCATTTGCCGTGTTATTCTGTTTATCTATCTTATCTATCTATCTATCTATCTATCTATCATCTATCATCCACCCACCCGTCTACAGCTGTTCATGTGTCTAGAAATTTATCTATTTTCTAAACATTTGAGACTAGGTTGTATACATCATGCTCCTTTAACACATAATACATACTTTCATGTATATGCCCTAAGAACAAGGATATTTACCTTTGTAACCAACTTAAGTAGCATTATCAAGTTTAGAAAATTTAACACTGATGTAAAATTTACAAATTATATTAAAATTTTTTCATGTATCTCAATAATATCTTTTTGGTCAATTTTCTCCTCCATTACTAGTTTCAATCAGGTTCATATATCTCATTTAATTGTCTCTTTAGGTCTATCTTTTTTTAATTGTGGAAACATATATATACTTTCTCATCTCAACCTCTCCCAAGCATATAATACAGTGGGATTAAGCACATTCACAATATTCTGCTACCCTCACCACTATCCATTACCAGAATTTTCCTCTCATCCATATGGATACACTTTTCCCATTAAGCATTCAAAACTCATGCACCCTTCCATCTCTTCCTCTGGTAAAGTGTACTCTACTTACTGTCTCTATGAATTTACATATTCTCTCTATTCATATGACTGGACTTATACAATATCAGTCATGTGGAATCTGCTTGAAAGAATCTTAGGTAAGGCAGCCTGTTTCTGTGAATGGTGGAACTAGGTATATGCAATTAGTACCTTACAATTATTAGCAATTTCTCATTGTAAGAAGTTGAAGTCTGGTAAAAGTAGGAGAAATAATAAGCCTCATGGGTCTTCTTTTATGTTTACATGAGGGGGTAGCTGGCATTTTCCTAAAGGGATACATCTTATATAAAGGATATAAAATGGAAAGGGAGAAACTTAGACTTATGTAGAGAGAAGAATTCAGATATTTAGCTAATTTAAGTTTTATTACATATTTGTTCACTCTATCTTTCCTCACAGTTGAAGACTGTAGAGACAGTGAAACTTTTTGTTGTTGGGTTAGTCCTTGCAAAGTTCCTTAATTACAGTTCTAAGAAATTGGGAGTATCTATCACTTCAGAGAATATCAGAAATTCCCAGGTGGGGAAAATAAAGTTGAACAGATTTTTTTAATTATTATTTTTTCATTACTGAGAGAGCATTAGCCTTGTGTAAAGGAAAAGTCTCTATCAATTCAGAGAAAATAGAAAAAACAAGGGCATATTCTTATTCCATAGGAGGGGGTGGCTGTATAAAATTCATTTGAAGATGTTCAAATAGGCTGTGCCAGTTGAGGTATTTGACCCTGTTCCAATTTTGCAGTTTTACAAGTGTTATGCTAATTGACAGGTAGAATATTATTTACAGACTTATCTTTATTCTCATTCAAATTTCTCCACTTCTTGTGATGAAAATGAAGTTCTAATCTACTGCTGATTGCAAGCACTTTCAGAGAAGCACCAGAGCAAAACAATGTAATTGACAAAGAAATTTGTTTTTTTTAGGAATGTAATATTTTTTAAAGAATAAATTTATTGACTAATAACATTTTATAATTTTCTAATAATATCAGCACATACCATGGACAATTCAAATACTGTGAAATCTCTAGGTATCTTATATAATCTGTAAATATTTATAATATTTTATCCATATAAATTTAACCCAAAATTGAGAAAATCCTTTTTAACTTGACAACGCTTTTTAATGCAACCCATACCATATCAAATGAACTTAACTATATCAAGAACTTCTCTTTTTACAAAGTGAAAGAACAAATGCTTTTCAGTTTTCTGAGGGACATTTTAAAAATCCCAAAGACACTTTGAAGTAAAAATATACCTCCTTTAAGGTATGATTTTGTTAAGGCAACATTTCAAAAATTCTAGGAGGTTTGATCACTTGGCTAAAATAAGATTATAGGTCACTGATAAACAATAATTGGTTATATACTTAACGAAAGTGACAATAACATATTTGAAAAGTGTATAAAGGAGGTAACATGATTACACAACAAAGAAAACCAAGATTTAGATATTTTAAATATTGAGAATACTTGTTCTCCTAAACAGTAAAAAAAGTTGTCAATATAAGTAACAATGAGAATATTATTCTTTCAAGAAAAATTATCTTTGTCTTCTAGGCAGATTGTTATGGAAGCCTTTTATAACTTCTCACTAAGAGAATGCCAATATTCCAAGAAAATTTCATCATTTTTACAGAGAGAAAACCAAATTCTAGTTTTTGTTTCAATACACTTTGATATGAAAGCACTTAAAGTATCTCATGAATAAACCTATCATATCTTAGGCAGCATTGTCCATGACAAACAAAATTCATTTCCACAAACCTTCTACAACTATATCTATTCAGGTTTTTTCCTATACTTTCTTGTTTCTAATTCTGCAACAGTTTATTTACTTTAGGACAAAATACTCTCCTTTTCTTTAGCAAAAATTCATCCTACATACTTGTTAAGCAAAATCTCAGACAATTAATTTAGTTAAAATCTAAAAAAGTAGTATTCTTAAGTATCTCCTCTCCATACATTTAGAACCATGTCAGGAAGTGCTATAAGTTTTGCTTCATTGTCTATCATACTTTAGAAACTCAAGAAGAGAAGGAAATTATATTTTGTTTACCCATATTAGAGTATCTTGATCTTCCCTCCTCCCTGACTTCCTGTTCTTTGTTGTTCCTGCTCTGATTAAAGACTTTCACTTAGCTGCTCTGTTATTGTAGTTTGCTGTTGAGAAATTCCCATCATTTTCCTCATTTGATAGTCTTGATATTTCCCAATCACTGAAGGTTAGCTTCAGCATTCATAGAATTCTGAGTTTACGTGTCTTTAATTAAAGCACTTGAGAAGTATTCTGCCACTTTTTCTAAGCTCCATGTTTTCTAAAGAGAAACTTGGAGGTATGAGATTTTTTTTAGTATAACTAAAATTTTGTTTCTCTCTACTGCTTTCAATTTTTTTCTCATTTTTCACAATAATGATTTGGATTTTTCTTTTTGTGAATTCCTGTGGCATTATCCTGTCCATGCTTCATTAACCTATTTGAATCTATTGTCTTAATGTCTATGCAGATTTAGGAAGTAGTCAGCCATTATTCCTTTGAAAACTTCTTTAGGTCTCCCTCTTTCTCCTCTCATTTCATTGCTCTGATGGCATAAATCTCATATCTTCTGTTTTAATTCACAGGTTCATGAGATACTTTTCATTTTCTTTTGAGGTTACATTCCCTCTGTTTAAAAGATTTGATTTTTTTTTCTTCTTCATATATTCACTGATACTTTTCTCTTAGCCCTTTATTATTCCATTGATCTCGATTAGTGTATTTTTCACTTCTAAAATTTTCACATTTCATATATATATATATATTCTATTTCTAGGCTTATATTTTCTATTTTTTGCTAAGGCTTTTCTTAAAAAAGTACATTTGTTTTATGTTTGTTCATGATTTCTCATTGTAACAATTTTTTTTTCAAATAATATCTGTGTCATCTCCATCCTGATATTTATTGATTTTGTTTCTCTTTCATTTTGAGATCTTCCTGGTTCTTCATATGAGTGATTTTAAATAGAAACCTTGACATTCTCTGTATTTTATTATGAGTCTCCAGATCTTACTTAACCCTGATTTAACTGGCTTCTGTTAATCCTTTCTGGCAGAGGAAGACTCTACCATCTTATTACTGCCAGGTGATTGTAGAAGTCCAGGTTGCACACTCAGTCTCTATTTACAGACATGAGGAGTTAACCTCATTGCTGCTATGCACAGTTGGGACTTATGGACCCCACTATTCTCCACTGATACCTCCTTGGTTAGAGGAATTTTAATGCTCTTACTGCTCCCCACATGGGGCCCTCTGACAATAAATGAAGATGCTGGCCTTGTAACAGCTGGGCAGTGATGAAAACCTTGACACTCTAATATATTTTAAGAACCAGTCAGCAGTGTGTGGAGGTGAGTGGACTCACTTAACTGCTCAATGGTGCATGAGGTCTGGGCTGCAAACTGGCCTTCAGTGATGATATGGGAAGTAGAGCTCTTTCCCACTCTGTAGAACCCTATTTGATCTTTTCTGACTCTACTGTGGTTGGTGTTTTTGGTACTTTTTTATAGCTTGCCAGAAGTGGAAGTTAGGGCTCTCAATTCAGTCTTTGCTGCATGGGTGTGTGTGGAGAGGGTAGGCAAAATTTGAGGTTGAAATTGGCTAGAAAAGAGGGATTCTTGCCTTAAGGTTTGTTTAGTTATCTTTCTATGCTGATCCCTTCCTGCTTTTTGGCTAGAGAGCAAGAAGAATTTTTGAGGTTATTTTTGGTCTCTCAGGCTATCATATTGAGCTCCAATGCTAGATTATGGGATGCAAAAAGAAAATCCAGGGAACTCAGTACCATACCATTACTTGGATTCTAAGAACTCTAATTCATCTGCCTTCTTTCTCCACATTTCAATGATTTTTTTCATGGTTTCTATATATAAAACCTACTGTTTTAGTTGTACTTAGTGGGAAAAATAGGGAAACTACAACCACTCTATCTTCATGGAGGTGGAATTTTAATGGATGATCAAGTCTACATACATGTAATATAGTCACTGATATATTGGAATTTATTTTTTATGCTGTGTTTTATACTTGTCCGTTTTTAAAATTGTTTCCCTTTTTAGCTTTCTCATCTACTTTAGAACAAATCTAACATTTTTACTTCATTTTTGTGAATTATATTAGTTAAATATTTTATATTAACAGTTGTGGATATCTAAAGAATAAAAAAACTTATATTATTATAATTTTAGTTTATTGCTTTTCATTTCAGTATCTTGGAAACTTAGTCCTACTTTAACTTCTTTTATCCCATATCTAATATTTGTATCACTGTAACCATGATTTGAATTCTGTGTTTTTTTTTTTCTATTAGGCTGCTGGAAGTAAAATACCAGAAATGGGTTAAGTTTTAAAATGGGAATTTATTAACTTATGAGCTTACAGTTGTGAGGCTGAGAAAAATGTCCAAATCAAGGTATCATACTGTGTTGCTTTCTCCCCAGAGACCAGCTGTCAATGATCCTGGACTGCTCTGTCACATGAGAAGACACACAGTTGCATCTGATAGTCCTTTCCTTCTCTTCTGGATTTCATTGCTTTCAGTTTCTGGCTTCCATAGCTTTCTCTCTGATTCAGTGGCTTTTTCTCTGCTTCAGTAGCTTTCTCTCCATCTCTCTTTCCCTTTTCTTCCCATTTATAAATGACCCCAGTATAGAAGTATTAAGACCTACCCTAGGCCACACCTTAACTGGAGTAACCTAATCAAATGTCACACTCACAATAGGTTCACACCCACAGGAATGGGCCAGCTTTATCAACACCTTTCTCTGAGATATGTACAGTCTCAAACTACTATACAATATGTTTTTAAATTTCAAAAATCTTGGCACTTTGTTATTCTGTATTTCAGTCATTATCCATTTATATATCAAACAAACTTACTTGATTAATTATTGTTGATGTTGTTGTTGATTTCCATTCCCTTTTCTATGATTACATCTCCTTAGGGAATAATTTTATTTCTGCTTGAAGAAATTATTGTAGAATTTTGTCAAAGGAAGAATAATGGCCACTGAAAAATGTCCACATTCTAGAATCCAGAATCTGGGATTGTGTTTTGTAAAGGGAATTTAAATTTGCAAAGGTAATTAATGTTGGCAATAATGTGACTCTAAAATAGAGGGCTTACCCTGGATTATGTGGGTGGTCTGAATGTAATCATTGGGTCCTTAAAATTTGAGAAAGTATTCAGAAAGTTCCCTATCAAAGTGAAATAATGTCCAAAAGACTTACTGACCCATGGCTGGCTTTGAAAATGGAAGCTCACTTTGAATATGGATGCCAGCTTTGAATGTGAAGATACAAACATGAAGCAAATAATGCAAGAATGGTCTAAAATCTGGAAAAGGGGACAGATTCTCCCCAAGAGCTCTCAGAAAGGAATGTTTCACTGTTGACATCTTCATTTTAGCTGAGGGAGACCCACATCATACATCTGACCTGCAGAACATTAAGGAAATAAATTCGTCTGTTTTAATCTCTACCTAGTAATCTATTGTAAGGCTATAACTCAATATAGTTATTCCTTTCCCTAAAGATGTATGTTTGGGTTGCTAAAAGATTTAGACAATTATAACTAAAGCCTTTATGATCTTTCATATGCAAGTCATCATGAGGGCATATGCTTTTCACTTCTGTTGGATAAACCTTAGTAATGGAAAGGCAGAGTTTTATGGTAAATGTATATTTATTTAATAAACCAACAAGGTGTTTTTAAGTCCTTTTATCATTTCCAATTCTGACCAGAAGTTAATGATAATTAGTTGTTAGGGGCTATCTTTATTTAAAACATTCTAATAGTTGTGTAGTGGTATTCCTCTGTGGTTTTAACAGTAATTTATCTAAAAATTATTCACATTGAATATCTTTTAATGTCTTCTGTTGCCATCTATACATATTCAATAGTGAAATTTCTGTTCAAATCTTTTGCCTATTTTGAATTGGGTACATATTTTCTTAGTATTGAGTTTGAAGAAGCATTTGAATTCCAGCTAAAAGTCTTTTATTACATATATAATATGCAAATATTTTCTCCTAGTCAGTGACTTTATTTATTTTTATTCTCTTAACTGTGTCTTCTATAGACCATATTTTTAAAAACTTTTTAAAGTCAAATTTATAAAAATTTTAAGTTGTACTTTTCATGTAGTATATCAGAAATATTTACTGTGCCCAAGATTGGAAGACATTTCAATCAAAGGGCGAGATAGTAAGTCTCTGTGGAAATATTTAATTCTCCCTTTGTAGTACACACAACAGGCTGTAAACTAGGTTTGGCTCATGAGCCTTTATTTGCTAAACTCTAGTATAAACCAAGTTCACTTTCCCCTATGTTTACTCATAAAAGTTTTAAAATTTTGGTTTTAAATTTAAGTCTAAAATTCATTTTGAAAAATTTTATATGGTGTGATGAATGGAGCAAATACTAGCAAAGTGAATTCAGTGGCATATTAAAATGATTATACACCATTATCATTTGAGATTTACTCCAGGAATTCAAGGGAGTTTCAACATATGGGAATCAGTCAAGGTAATACACCACATTCTTAAAATGAAGGGGAAAACATGGTCATCTCAATCAATACAGAAGAAGCATTTTGCAAAATTCACCACCTCATTGACGATGAAATTACAAAGAAATGAGAAAGGACTCAATATGATACAATACAAAAAGGCAAATAAACATGAAATTAAGTATTAATGGAAAACTTGAAGTTCAAAAAAGTTATGACTTATGAAGTCTAAATAGCAAAAGGGAAGAAGAAATTCCTGCATAATCAGTAGTTACTTTGAATGTAAACAAATGAATTGAACCCTCTAATCAAAAGGTTGAGGTTGGCAGAATGGATAAAAAAGCACAAACCAACTGTATGTTGTTTATGACTCTCATCTTAAACTCAAAGACATAGAGGTTGAAAGTGAAAGCAGGGATAAAAATATATACTGTGCAAGTAGTAATCAAATGAGAGCTGGGGACAGCCATATTAATATCAGATAAAATACATACTAAATTTAAAAATCTGCTACAAGGGACAAGTTCATTACATACTGTTATAGGGATCATTAAACAAGAAGACATGATTACACATATTTTTGCATCTAATAGCAGAGCCTCAAAATATATGGATAAAATATTGACAGATTCAATGGAGAACTAGATGGAGACATAAATACATCATTTTCAATAATGAATAGAACACCTATAAGGAAAAATAATATGAAAATAGAATATTTTAATAATTCTCTAAACCAACTAGCTGTGTAGAACACTTCATCACAACAGCAGAAGACAAATTCTTCTCCACTGGTCATGGGTAATTTTCCAGGATGAAGTATATGTTATATCATAAAACATGCCCCCATAAATTCAAAAATCATAAATCATGCAATGTTTCTTCCCTGTCTACAATTGAATAAAGCTACAAATCAATAATGGAGGGAAATAAATGGAAATTAAATAACAGTACTCTAAAATAACCAGTGGATCAAAAATGAAATCACAAGAGAAATTATGAAATATCTTTAGGTGAATACAAATGTAAACACAACATACCTATGTTTATGTATTGCAGCAAAGACAGTGCTTTAAGAGAAATTTATAATTCTAAATGCTTAAATTAAATAAGAAACATCTCACTTCAGACAACTAACCTCAAAATTGAAGGACCAAGAAAATAAACAGCCAAAGAAACATAAAGCAAGCAGAAGAAAGGAAATAACAAAGATTAGAGCAAAGATAAATGAAATAGAATAGAAAAATAGAAAAAATCAACATAGCCAGAAGTTAGTTCTTTAAAAAGATCAAATAATAGTAACAAACTTTAGCTAGACTGACCAAAAAAAAAAAAAAAAAAAAATAGAGAAGGCACAAATAAATAGCATCAGAATTAAAGATGGGGATGTCACCATCATTCTCACAGGAATATAAAGGACTATAAGAGGATATTATGAAAAAATGTATGCCAACAGATTAGATAACCTAGATGAAATGGAAAATTCCTAGAAACACAAAAATTGCTTTCACTTGTATCAAGAATTGGGTCTCAGCAAACCAATAATTAGTGAAGAGACAGAATCAGGAATCAATATCTCCTAACAACAACAAAAAACCCAGACCACAAGTCTTCACAGGATAATTTTATCAAACATTCCATGAAGAATTAAAATAAATCCTTATCATATTCTTCCAATAAATTTGAAGAAGTGTGTACTCTACCTAATTCATTCTTTGAGGCCCACATTACACTCGTACCAAAACCAGATAACCATACTACAAGAAAATATATAGAGCAATAACTTTTATGAACATAGTGGCACAAATCCTCAACAAAATATGAGGAAACTATATCCAACAGCATACAAAATGTATTTTTCACCAAAATCAAGTGGGACTTGCAGATGACAAGATGCTATAGAGAGGAAATCCTGAAAAATCCACAAAAAAGCTCAGAGCTAATAAATGAATTCAGGAAATTGGTGAGGTAGAAAATCACCACCCCAAAATCAGTAATGTTTCTATAAACTAGTAAACTAGGGGGAAAGCAATAAAAAAATTCCATTTACAAAGAAAGAATTACCTGGAAGTAAAACTAACCAAGGCTTTAAAGGACTTATACATAGAAAACAACAAAATATTGCTAAAATAAAAGAAAACATATAAATGAAAGGACATTCTGTATTCATGGTTGGAAGTCTAAATATTAAGATGTCAATTCTACCAAAAGTAATTTACAGAGTCAACACAATCACAGTCAATATTACAGTAGCTTGGAGAAAGTGGCAAGATGGTGGCAGAGTAAGGAATTCCAAGCATCAGCACTATCTAAAGCACCTATTTGGGGGTCTGAGGAGACCAGAAGAGCATCCTGTAACATCTTTGAAAGAGGGAAGGGGGAGACTGCCCATATGCAGTGAAGATTCATAAGTAGAGCACTCCACGCATTGGAGGCCGGTGCCCATCCTCCACTGGAGGCACAAGCTGCCTCAGGAGCTGATTCACAGCTGGAATTGGAAGCTCCATTTCCCAAAAATGGGGGAGGAAGAGACAGTTGGGCACCAACTTAGTTACTGATAAGTAAATTCAGCTGGCTAAGGTATAATCCTAAGAACAGCTAAAGTTTGAAACTGTTCAAGTCAGAAAGAGGTGAGTAGCCACCATTTTAACTGCACCCCATCATGAGAGGAAGTGGGGCTGATTGAAAATGAACGTGCTGGTGGAGACTGACTTTTTGCACCCAGATCAGATTGCGACTCTAACCTAAGCCCCAGCCCCACCTCCCACAGGCATGAATATGGGGGGACAGGTTTTCTGGGAAACTGCAGGTCACACCATGGAGGCCTGTTTCTATCCTACTCTGGCATCACAAACCACCTCAGCAGCTCTTCTGTGGCTGGAATAGAAGCTCCATTTCCCAAAAATGAGGGAGGATGAGATGGGTGGGCACCACGTTCAACTACTGATTAGTAAACTCAGCTCACTAAAATATAATCCTAAGAGCAGCTAAAGTTTGAACATGTCCAAGTAAGAAAAAGCCTGGTAGCCACCATTTTAACTCTGCCTCCAGTATGAGGGGAAGCAGGGCTGAATGAAAATCACAGTGAAGGTAAGGACCGGCTTCTTTCCAACAAGATCAGATTGTAGCCCTAGCCTAGGCTCCAACCGCACCTCTGGCAGGGAGGAAGCTGGAGGGACCTGCACCAGCCTCTCCAGGTAACTGTAGGTGCTTTTGGCTGACACAAACTGAATAGTCAGACACATGGAGCTCCATCCCTGAACCTTAATAGGAGAGGAGCTGTGCTTCCTTAGCCTCTCCTGGCAACTGCAGGCACTTTTGGCCGACACAAACTGGTTGTTTAGCAAATTCAATTCCATCTCCACCTTTAACCCCTATAGGATAGGAAGGGACTGGTATTTCCTCAGCCTCTCAGGATAACTGGAGGTCCTTTTGACCTGCACAAACATGACTGTTGTGTGCCTATGGCTCCAATCCCACCCCTGATAGGTCCAGAGAGGGACTGTGGTTCCCCAGCCTCTCTGAGTAACTGCAGGTGCTTTTGCCTCACACAGACTGAAAATTTGGACAATCGTAGTTCCATCCCCACCCTCAAGTAGGATAAGAGGGGATCTGTGATTCCTCATTCTTTCTGGGCAAAGGCAGTTACTTTTGGCCTGCATGGTCTGGATTGGTGGGTACATGTGGATCCACCCCAACCTCCTAATAAGATATGAGGGGGCTGGTATATCCCAAGCCTCTCCTGGCAATGTCAGGGATTTTTGGCCTGCTCAGACTGGACTGTTGGGTGCCTGTAGTTATACACCCACCCCAATGGAATAGGAAGATGCTGGTATTTCCTCAGCCTCTCCAAGTCACAGTAGGTACTTTAGGCCTAAAAGGACTGAACTGTTAGGTCCTTGTGAATCCACACCTACTACCCAATAGGATAGGAGGGGGATGGTGTTTCCTCAGTATCTCCATGCAGTAGCAGGCAAATTGGCCTACATGGACTGAACAGTTGGGTGTCAGTGGTTCTATTCCCACCCCCAAATGACAGAAGGGACAGTACTCACTCAGCCTTTCAGGGCAATTGCAGGTGCATTTGGCCCACATGAATTAGATTTTGGGGCACTCAGGAGGGTCCATCCATGTCCCTTGAAGGGATGGAGGTTGGTGCTACATCAGTCTATGTGGCAATTCTGGTCATTTTGGACACAGGTGGCATAGATTGCTATGAACACCTGCAACTCCATCCTTGCCCTCGACACAGGAAGAAGGATTGTGAAGCTTCATCAGTCTCTCCAAGCTTCTACAGATGGTCTTGGCCTGCACAACTTGGATTATTGCACATGGCTGTAGCCCTGTCCTTAACCCTGGCAGAGAAGAAAGGTGAGAGAAGCTTTCTCAGTTCCTGGGGCAACTCAGTCAGCTTCAGCCTCCACAGCTTACAGCACCAATTAGATCTTCAGCTTCTCCTACATGGCTAGCAAGGGAGAAAAGGGAAGAAAACACTAAACTAAAGAGAGAAATTGCACCCAGAATAAATACATCTAGTAACAAAAAATTACAATCCATACCAAGAAACAGGAATTCTTGGCCCAGTTAAAGGAAGAAGGGGAGCCTCCAGATGATATAAATTAGTTGAGAAAACTAATGATAGATGTTCAAACATGTCATTAGTATCTGTAGTCAAGTGATTTTTGACAAGCGTATCAAACCCACCCATCTGGGGTAGAACAGTCCTTTCAACAAATGGTGCTGGGAGAGCTGGATATCCATATCCAAAAAAAAAGAAGAATCTTATCTCAAACCTTTTATAAAAAATAATTCAAAATGCACCAAAGACCAAAATATAAAAGCAAGAACCATAAAAGTTCTAGAAGAAAATATAGGAAAATATATTCAGGACCTGATGGTAGGTGGTTCATTCTTAAACTTCACAATAAAATCACAAGCAGCAAAAAGAAACTTGGATAAATGGGACCTCCTCAAACTTAAACACTTATGTGATTCAAAAGACTTTGTCAAGGAGGTGAAATGGAAAATGGTTTATGGAAACATGGCCAATGGGTTAGGCAGATAAAGCTCAGCTCTCATTAAAACACAGAGAAAGAGCCAGAGGCTGCCTTGGGTACCTGCTTTGGGGTATAGCAAACCAGGATACTGCTTCACAACTCACAGGAGAGTGAAGGTCAGAGAGACAAAGAAGCCAAAACAACTAAACAACTAATCATGAGTTATTAAACCTCCCAGCCACTGGAAGGGCCCTCCCCCACTCCTGAACTATTAAGAGAGAATAAAACTCCTGGTGAATTATATCTAACTGAGAGGAAAGCAGATGTTTTCTTCCCTGCCAAATCCTTTAGATATATATAGAATGGGAAGGTGCTCTGAGGCATTAAGGAGAGTACTGGACAGAGAGGGAAACCTATAGAATAAGAGGAATGAAGTGTCAAGGTGAAAGTTTACCACAAACACAGAAATAACAACAAAATAAAAACATAGAATAGAGAGAGAAGTTAATCAACTGAATAAACCTATCAAGATAAACAGATGCCTAGACACCAACAAAAAGTTACAAGCCATACTTAAACACAGGAAGACATGGCCCAGTCCACCGAACAAACTAAAAACCAGGAGGAAATGCAGAATGTGGAACAACTAATCAGAGAAGTCAAAACAAACATCATGAATCAACTTAATGAAGTGAAGGAAGAGATTAAGGATATTAAGAAGGCCCTGGGAGAACATACTGAAAAAATTATACGTAAAAAGATAAAAGATATGATGTCAGTGAATGGCCAATCCAAGAAATCAAAAATACACTGGAAGTACATAACAGCAGATTTCAGCAGGCAGAGGAAAG
>JAQZBX010024597.1:0-30057 GCA_029593785.1 Cabassous unicinctus
TTTTGAGGCTTTATAGTTTTATAAGAGATAAAACTTATTTCATACCAAGAAGGGTTGGTAGTGTTTAAGGTATAAGTTCCATTGGTGTCACATGTCCATTCTTATGTTTGAGGATCAAAGCGGGTATTTCCTCTATGCAATGGTTTTTAACTGGCCAGAGCTGGAAGTCATCAGCCTAGTTAAGTGCCATCATGGGAGGTTAATCCCCACCCAGAGCTGCTAGAATTGGAAGACCTTTTTATCTGCAGATTGTTTCTGGCAGCCTTTGTAATGGAATGGGCTCCATATGTTCCCTCCAGCCCCATGTGGGAACTACTTTGCTCTTTTCTCTGCCAGGTCCAGGCAGATCGGGCAGTAGTACCAGCTGAGGGTGTCTTAGAGTCCAATTTGTTCTGAGCCTTTATTTGCTGGAGAACCACTGAGAAAATATGCATGGACATCTGACTTCCTGCCAACTGGTACCATCTCAGGAACAGTTTCTTCTACTTTCAGGTTATCTCACATTAATTTCTCTAATGTGCAGGTGAGCATCTCCAAACCGATCATACATAATCCCCTGGTCTAGCAGTCATAGAGGATCCATTTCAAGAATTGCTGGATCTAGAATTATGTAACTTAACCACAATAGCTTTTTAGGGGAAACAGTCTAGAGAGAAGAAAGTTAAGAGATATTGGGAGGGGGAGATTTCTATTGTAAGTGGAATTATTTTCTTGATTTCCTCTTCAGATTGTTCATTACTGGTGTATAGAAACACTACTAATTTTTTGCATGCTGTTCTTGTTACCTGCCACTTTGCTTAATAAATTTATTAGCATTAATAGATTTGGGGTGGATTTTTCAGGATTTTCTATTGATAGGATTATGCTGTCTGTCAGTAGGGAAATTTTTACTTCTTCCTTTCCAATTTGGATGCCTTTTAGTTCTTTTTCTTGCCTAATTGTTCTGGCTAGAACTTCCAGTACAATGTTGAATAACAGTGGTGACAGTAAGCATTGTAGTCTTGTCCCAGATCTTACAGGGAAAGCTTTCAGTCTTTCACCATTGGGTGTGAAGTTAGTTGTGAGTTTTTCATATAGGTCCTTTATCACATTGAAGAAGTTTCCTTACATTTGTATTTTTCTAAGTGTTTTTATCATGAAGGGATGCTGGATTTTGTCAAATGCCTATTCTGCATCAACTGAGATGATCATATGGTTTTCCCCTTTGTTTTATTAATATGGTGTATTATTATTTTCTTATGTTGAACTACTCTGCACACCTGGGATAAATTCCACTTGATCATGGTGTATAATTATCTTACTGTGCTTTTGGATTTGATTTGTAAGCATTTTGTTGAAGATTTTACATCTATATTCATGAGGAATATTGGTCTATAATTTCCTTTTCTTGTGGTATCTTTATCTGGCTTTGATATTAGAATGATGTTGGCCTCATAGAATGATTTAGGAAGTAGTTCCTCCTCTTCAATTTTTTTTCAAGATTTTGAGCAGGATTGGTGTTATTTTGTCTTGGATTATTTGGTAAAACTAATCAGTGTAGCCATCCTACTCTGGGCTTTTTTTGTAGGGGGTTTTTGATTGCTGATTCAATTGCTTTACTTGTTATAGGTCTGTTGTGATCTTCTATTTCTTCTTGAGTCTGTGTAAGTAGCATGTGTGTTTCTACGAATTTTTCCATGTCATGTAGGTCATCTAAGTTGTTATATAGTAATTCTCAGAATCCTCTTATAACCTTTTTTTCCCCCATAGGGTCAGTAGCAATGTCCCCTCTTTCATTTCTGATTTTAATTATTTGTGTCCTCTCTATTTTTCTTTTTTCAATCTAGCTAAAGTTTTATCAAATTTATTGATATTTTCAAAGAGCCAAGTTTTGGTTTTGCTGATTCTCTCCATTGTTTTTTATTCTCTATATCACTTACATCTACTCTAATCTTTATTGCCTTCCTTTTGCTCACTTTGGGTTTAGTTTGCTTTTCTTTTTCTAGATCATCCAGTTGTGAGGTTATTTCCTAATTTGATAAATTCTTTTTTTTTTTTTTAATATAAGCATTTGGAGCTACAAATTTCCCTCTCAGTCCTCCCTTTACTGCATCCCATAAATTTTTGTATGTTGTGTTCATTTTCATTTGCTTCAAGATATTTCCTAATTTCCCTTGTGATTTCTTCTTTGACCCATTGGTTATTAAGAGTGTGTTGTTTAATTTCCACACATTTCTGAAATTTCCAGTTCTCCTTCTGTTATTGATTTCTAGCTCAATTCCATTGTGAATGGATAACATAAAATGTATGATTTCAATATTTTTGAATTTTCAGAATTGTTTTGTGACCTAACACATAGACTCTCCTGGAGAATGACATCATTTGCATTAGAGAATAATGTATATTCTTCTGTTATTTGGTGAAGTGTTCTATATATATCTGTTAGGTCTAGTTGGTTTATACTATCATTCAAGTTTTCTATTTTCTTATTGATCTTCTGTCTAGCTGTTCTATCCGTTATTGGAAATAGTGTATTGAATTTTCCTACTGTTAATGTAGAACTGTCTATTTCTCCCTTCAAATTTTACTCCACATATCCTGGGGTTCTGTAAGAAGTAAAAAGTGAAGTTACATACCAAAAAATACAATACAATATACTGGCATTTATAATTACCTATATGGTTACCTTTATCAGAGATCTTTATTTCTTTATGCCTCTTTGATCCCTTGTCTAGTCTCCTTTCCTTTTAGTCCAATGAACTCCCTTTACCATTGCTTGTAGGTAGGACTAGTGGTAATAAACTCCCTCAGCTTTTGTGTATCTGGGAATTTCTTAATCTCCCTCTCATTTTGATAGACAGCCTTGCCAGATATAAAATTCTTGGTTGAAAATTGCTTTCTTTCAGCACTTTAAATATTTCATCCCACTGCCTTTGAGCCTCAATGATTTCTTGTGAGAAATTGGCATTCAATCTTATTAGGATTTCTTTGTACATAACACATTACTTTTCTCTTTCAGGGTTCAGAATCTCTTTCTCCTTTGCATTGGACAATTTAACTATTATGTGTTTGGGTATCATTCTCTTCAAGTTTATCCTGTTTTGAGTTCAAAACTTTTTGAATGTGTATATTCATGTCTTTGGTTAAATTTGGGAAATTTTTAGCCGCTATTTATTTGAATATTCCATCTGTCATTTTCTCTCTTTCTTCTCCTTCTGGGATTCCCATAATGCCTAAACTGGTATGCTTGATGGTGTCCTACAGGTCTCTTAGGCTCTGGTCACTTTTTAAAAATTCTTTTTACCCTCTACTAAGCCTGAGTCATTTCAATTGTCTTGTCTTCAAGTTCAGTGATTATTTTTTCTGCCAGTTTCAATCTGCTGTTGAAATCCTCTAGAAAATTTTTCATTTCAGTTACTGTCATTTTCAACTTCAGTATTTCTGTTTGGTTCCTTTTCAAAATTTCTCTTTTTTGGGATTCTAATTGTTCATTCGTTGTTTTCCTATTGTCTTTTAGTTCTTTCTCTGAGTTTTCCTTTATCTTCTTGTGTATATTGAGGTTCATTTTTTAAAAAAGTTTTTGCTTGCTATGTCCAAAGTCTGGGTTTCTTTGTTCATAGTTTCTCGATATTTATCTTGTTCCTTTGAATGGGTCATCATTTTCTGCCTCTCTGCCTTGTAGTCTTTCTTTGTTTTTTTTCACACTGTACATTTTAATATTGTAATCTGTTTACTCTAGGTTTAATCCTTGTGCTGTCTGTTCCTTAATTTTGCTTCCAGCTAGTGATATAACAGATCTTTTTGAATGCCAGGAGCTAGCAAAAACAAACAAACCAGTGCAAAATAATACCTGTCACAGTCTTTGCAAAGTGGCTCTGCATTGACTGGTGATCTCCTTCAGAGTTTAACCCTCCTGTCAAGAAGATCAGCTCAAGGTGAATGTGAACTGAATCTTATGCTTGCTCTTGGCCTTAGAATTTTGAATGTCCCGTCTACTCCTTATGAAATAGAAATTCTCCCTCTCCTAGATGCTGTATTGTATGACTTAAAGCAGATAATCATTTTCACCAGGAGCCTTTGATTTAATTGTTTCTGGCACTGCATTAGCTGTCTGTAAGCTGCTTCTGCCTATGAGGTAAGTTCTGGGAGGTGAGCCTGAGACAAGTTTCATAGTTCAGTCTTCTGGGATACCATCTGTGACAGTTTGAATTTGGTGAATGCCCCCAAAAGATGATGTTTTATATATATGGGTTTTTTTTTGAGGTACCAGAGCTGGGGGTTGAACCCAGTACCTCATACATGGGAAGCTGGCATTAAGATATTACTAATATGGGAAAATGTGGGAAGGGAAAGGGGTGGGGTATGTGGGAATCTTCTATATTTTTGTTGTAACATTTATGTAATCTAAAATTTCTTTAAAAATAAAAAATAAAAATAAATAAAAAACATAAAAAATTTTAAAAGATTAAAAAAAGATGAAGTTTTGAACTAATCATTCCTGTGGGTGTGGGGTCCTTTTGATTGGACATCATCTAGAAATGACTCAGATTGGGTTTCCTCCCTCTTACTGGAGCTTTATATAAATGGAGACACAGAGAGAGAGAGACAGAGAAAGGAAGGTGTCCCATTGATCCTGTAATGTGAGAGAAAAGATAAAGCTGAGAAAAGGACCCAGGAGATGAGTCCTGCTATATGTCTGATCACCACGTGGCAGGACACCAGCATCACCAGTAGCTGACTTCAGTGAGTAAGCATCTTTGATTATGCTTTGATCTGGACATTTCATGGCCTCATAATTGTAAGATTTTACTCTAAATAAAATTCCCATTATAAAAGCTAACTCCTTTCTGGTACTTTGCATTGGCAGCCTTGTGGCAAACTAAGACACTATCCAATAGCTTGGCACCCACATACAAGTACATTAGTATGTGCATAAGGCTTACCCTGCTCCCTCCAGTACAGGCCAAGGACCCAAACTGGTATGGCAGGTTAAGTCCACACTGTGCTGGGAGGTGGGTTGGGGAGAGGCCAATAAAGGTACCACAAGCTTCTGCTACTGTTGTTTTTAAAAGTTGCTTTTTCTTGATTCAGTTATAGTCCAATTATTGCAACCCTTTAATTGTGTTGCAGAGTTTTGAGGAAGATGACTCTGCTGGTTTTTGCTGGTTGTTCAAAGATTCAGTGGCAATGCAGCATCCTGGATCATTTTACACTGTCATCTTGCTCTGCATGTGCTCAATTTATTTGTAATAATAGGAGATGGAAAAATTTATTTGTTGAAAATACTCTTTTATATTATGGAGATAAAGTTGCATAAAAGACCAAATTTTTTCTTTCTTTTTTAATGGCTTTATCCCATCTACTTGTTTGTATCTTTGGATAAAATTTTGTGATCAAAAGTGAATACAATAGACCTGAGAATTAAATGAGAGAATTTACATAAGTTTTGACAGTTCTGCTAGATAAAATATGATTTCTGTGAATTGGCTTTGACTTTTTGATTGATTTAAGGTATATTTCAAAAAACTATTCTTATAAGTTTTGTTGGTTTCAAACCCAAAAAATATGGAGTTGTGACTTGTTGCAGATTAGCTTCTCCAAGAAGCAAACACTAAGGGTTAAGTATACAAAAGGTTTACTTGGGAGTAACACCTGTGAATGGAAAAGTAAGGAAGCAGAATGGAGTATGGATAATCATAAATCCTTGATGTCAAATTTACAAGGCCTCTGCCAGTACAATGGAGAGCCACTACTTCTTCAGCCTCAGGGTGACCCAGATCCTCCTTCATAAGATGAGTGAAGCCCTGGTAATCCTACTCTCCTCAGGCTAGGGATGCTGCACTTGTCCATTTCTCATTTGAAATTCAGTAAGGGAGTATAAAAGAGGTGATCAGGTAAGTCACATGAGTTCAACACATTACTCCCATTCTGTGAAAGCAACTCTACTACCTTTTTCTGATCAGCATCAACTACTCTTCATAAGATGGTGACCTCTCTTCTTTCTTGCTGGTTCATTGGTACAAGTTGCCCAAAGTGTTCAGGTCACAACCATAGCTGTAGTTCAGTGGAATACTTTGTGTTTCATGGTGGGGGTGTCCTAGAAGATGGTACCTCATTCTTGAAGAATATTGCCTCTAAGCTGTCACTTTAGCTGTGCCTTCAGTGGGCCATTCCACTTTCAAGTTGGCAGCTTTTGGAAAGTATGCTATGTAATACAAAAGCAGAGGATTCCACTTTATGAGCTCACTCCCACATCTCTTGTTGCTGTAAGTGGGTTTTCAAATAGACAAAAGGACTCAGCCTGTTGTTGTCAGCCCCCATTAGCCAGTGGCTGTCTCAAGATTGGCATGAACAAAGCAGAAGAGATGAAGGTACACAAAGACCCCATAGTATGGACTCCCACTTACAACTGTTTGACCTTGTTGGTCCTTATGATAACTATAAACCTCTGGCTTCTGGAGGTTAAGCTGTCATTTGGCCTCTATTGCATCAAGGTACTATTATTTCCATTGCTATTATTGAACTAACATCTGTGACAAACTCTTCTACTTAGCACTGGATTGCCAAGGACAGCCACCTCTGAACTTCTTAGTGATTGTAGTTCTATTCTGACCAGTGCATTTCTAATAGCGTTGGTGAGTGGGGATCCTCTGGGTCTTTCCATGGACCATAATTCTCTGGTAGGTCTTCTGTTATCCCATAATGTGTCCATTCCAACATGTCAATTTTCCTGAGCCTTTGAATCTTTTCCTCAAAAATCTGTTTCTACAATTTAGGCATTATAGCTGCACTCAGTGTGGGCCATAGCTTGTGCTAGGTTTCTTGGAGCCACTGTAGAAGTGAGTTTGTATGATTTCCTGGGGCTACTTTCCAGAATATTATATCTTGTGTTCTGAGAGAATGCCCCAAGTCAATAAACTCTGCATTATTCACACTTATTTTCTGGCTTCCTTGGCCTTGCTGGTATGTGCTATCTAGATCTTGTCATTCCTTTTGGGTCAAAGTCTCTTTTTTCCCTTATAGGACCTAACATGTTCCTGGCTGTTGCTTAACCCCTATTATAGGCTTGGTGGCCATAACTGGAGGTGGGGACAGTTTCTGTGGTTTGTACATGTTGTCTTATAGGAAAAAATCCTCTATTATTTTCTTGAATCGGGGCAGGGGGAGGATGTTAGCTCTTAATGGAGAAGAGTGGGCCATTTCTTCAGGTTCAGAAGATTCAGTTGTCTGAGGAGTCAAACTCTTCAGGAACATTTACTCAGATGTCCCTATCCTCTATGTCAAGATCCCAGGTTTTCTTAATTGGAGCTTTGATTTTGATGTGACAGATCTGCCTCTGCTGAGCATTTGATTCTCTCTGGACTTTGCCACTGTCATTATGAAATCATGTTTGACCTCCATTTTCTTCTGCTTTGGCCCCTGCATGAGATGAGGATTTTTTTTTTGTATGCTAGAAAAGAGATTCTCTAGATCTTGTATTTTGTTTCAATTTGGTTGTTGATAATTGCATTATCAATCTATAGGGCATCGATTGAATTTAGCAACAGCTATCTACTTCCATTGCTCTTATATTTATCATTTCCCCTTACATCTCAAATGCCTGAATCATCTTATTTGCCAGAGCATTCCCCTCTTATGGCATGGCATCCCAACTCACTACAAGTTAACATTAAATAATTGGACCACCATCTTGTGCTAGGGTTGTCTGCCTGCCACTTAACATCCAGGAATGGGGACTTATTTACTAAAGGCTGACTAAAATAGTGTCCCTCGGATCACTTTTTGTATACATCTACTGATGCATGTTTGCAGGAAAGTCTCTTGAGTATATGGTATATGAGGCTAGAATTGCTGATGTGGCTATTTGATTTTACAAAATAATACCAAACATTTTTTCAAAGCAGTTGTACTAATTTATAGTCCCATTGGCAATTCATAAGAGAAATTCGTTATTTGTATCTTCCCTAACATTTGATGTTTTCAGATTTCTTAAATTTGTGTCAGTTATATGGAATAAGTGGTAGCTCATTTTCATCTTGCTTTGCATTTCATTTTTTTAAGATTTATTTTATTTATTACTCCCCCTTGTTTTGTGCTTGTTGTCTTGTTCTTTGTGTCCATTCACTGTGTGTTCTTTGTGTCTACTTGTCTTCTTTTCTCGTCTTCTCTTTAGGAGGCATTGGGAACCAATCCTGGGACCTACGATGTGGGAGAGAGGCACTCAATTGCTTGAGCCACCTCAGCTCCCTGGTTTACTGTGACTCTCATTGTCTCTCCTCTTTGTCTCTTTTTGTTGTGCCAGCTCTCTGTGAGGGCCAGCTCGCTTTCACCAGGAGGCCCTGGGAAATGAACCCGGGACCTCCCATATTGTAGACGAGAACCCAGTCGCTTGAGCCACATCCACTTCCCATTGCTTTGCATTTCTAATGAGGTTGAGCATCTCTTCATATGTTTAATGACCATTTGCATTTCATCAGTTTTGAAATGTTTGTTCATTATGTGCACATTTATCTCTTGTTTGTTTTTTTTATTTATTGATTTGATGGAATTTTTAAACATATTATCCTGATGCCATTCTGTAATATGTTATATGTTTTAAAAGAATGTTCTCAAAGTTTTTAACTTTTCTTTTCACTTTCTTTGTCTGTTGATGAGCAGGAAATCTGAATTTTACATATTCAAATTTATCAATTGTTTTCTATGACTAGATATTTTCTGAGTTCTGCTTAAGAAATCTTTCCTTGCACTACCATCAGAAAGATATTCAACAATATTTGTTAGTAAATAGTTTAAAATTCTGTTTCTGACATTTAAGTCCTTATATATGGAGTGTAGTAGGGATTCAATTAATTTTTTCCATGTGGATAACATTTTTTTTCCCAATTCCATTTATTGAAGAATCCTGTCTTTCCCCATTAGTTTAACATGCTACCTCTGTTCAATGTAGTATTTGTTTCTGGGTTTTCCATCCAATTTCATTGGCTAGTTTGTGCCAATCCAATATCATCTCTCTCTTCATTATTATAACTTCACAATAAGTTGAATTGTTTTGTCAAGTTTCAAGAAAAAGTATTAGATCTAATTCCATTAGTATCTCCTCTGTAGGTCAATTTGGGGGAGAATTAACATCAAGTTACTAGGCTTTTGTATCTGAACATTGGATGCATCTTTATTTATTTAGGCCTTCTTTAACCTGCTTTGGTAAGGTTTTATAACTTTTCTGCACAAGTCTTACAATTTTGAATTAGATTTATTAAGTAATTTAAAAAACAGTATAAAAGTATCCTGAACATCACATTTCTGATTGTTTATTGCTTGTGTACATATATTGAATAGGCTTTAAAAATTTTTTTAAAATATGTTTTAAAAGATGCTTAGATTACATAAATGTCACACAAAAATTACAGGGATTCCCATGTTCCCCACCTCCCACACCTCCCATAACATCTCACATAAACATCTTTCATTAGTGTGACACATCACCTGTAATGGATATACATATCCTGGGGCTTTGCCACTAAGCATGGACCATAGTTCACATTGTAGACTATACTCTCTCCAGCACAGTTGTGCATGTTATATGCTGATGTAAAATGGCCTGTGTCTGTCGTTGTAATGTCACTCAGGATAATTCCCAAGTCCTGAAAAAGCACCTGTATTACAACTGCTTTTCCCTTCCCTGCCCCAAAAGTGTCCAGTGGCCACTGGCTCCACCTCACTGTTTTAATTTCTTCCATTGCGTGAATCACATTATGTCTACAGCAGAATACCATTAAGTCCACTCTAGTCCATAGCTCTTCCCCCAGTCCTGAGGAGTTTGGGATGGTGATGTCCACTCCACCTCCAAGTGAGAGGGGGCTTATATCCCATGGATACGGTGGATGGGATTATCCTGCCTGCAGCTGCAGGCTCTCTCTGTTCCCTGGGATGGCCGTTGTCCATCATCGTCTCCTCACCAGGTGACTTGGGTGAGTCCATTGAGCTCTAGAGTAGGAGTTGCAGCTCCACCGAGATTCCAGGCACGGCTGGCACAAGGGCAGGACAGAGGTTCCAGTCTCTGGAAGTACACCTAAAAACTCCAGCATCACATATAGGTTTGAGTAGAAGGGACTGATGGACCATGTGCAGGGAGGACTTATTTGAGTCCAACTTTGTCACTCTTAGGAGCACAGATGCCAAAGTAGAGCCCACTGATAAGGCATCAATCTCTGGAGCTATTCCCCCTTATATAGGACCTGGGTGTCTCCAGAGCCCTCAGGAACCCCTCTGTGTAGGGTGATATCCACTTTGGTGTTCTATGAGATTTTTATACTAATCTTTTATCATCTATCTTCTTATACTGTTCTATTATTTCTTATAATTTGGTTTTAAGAATTAAATAAATTAACACATAAAAGCATTTTAGTTCTACGTGTTTGACACTTAGAATGTGGTGAATCATATTAGTTATTTTATTATCAATTAAATAATGGAGGTATAAAGTAAAAATGCTCAGGTAGTCAATGTGGTACTAGAATATGAGTTATCCAGTGAGTGGATCTTGATTTCTCAATGGTGGAATCAAGCCTTTATCCTCAAACAAACATTTCCTGCTAAAGTCTTATCATGCTACTCATCCCTGGTATCCTGGTGCAGGTAAAATAAAAATGTATTCCATTTATCCTCCATCCATTTTATACCATTGAGTTTCTGATCTGTTCTTTGGCAACTCTATTTATGGGATTCTTGCCTGGATGGGCAATTGATTTAGAAGAACAGAGGATAGTCTTGTTTTCTAAGTTCCCTGAGTGTGGGGCCAGACCTGTGACAATTAAGTGTATTCTAATACATCCTTAGATTCTTAAAATGAAGCTCATGAAAGACTAATTTAATCACGGAGGTAGGATGGGAAGTCCAGTGGGGCAGTTGGGGGTGGTAAAGCCCTGAACAGAAGAGTTCTTTGTTATGGTGATATTAGGTAGGAGTGATAAGCAGAATGTATGGTAAATCTTTAAAATAAATTAACATTATAGAAAGAGTAGACTCAAAATTAAAATTTAATTTCTATATTTGTTGGACTAATTTTTCACCAATTTTCAATGTTATCACTTTTTCTTTGTTTCGTACTTTATATCGTCTCTCTCTTTATGTGTATATGTCTCTCTCTCTCTCTTTCTCTCTCTCTCTGTATACGTGCATATATATATACACACACTCACATACCAAAAGTTAAATATATAAACTCTCATGGGAGTGAATTATTTGATAGTGGACTGATCAACAGAGGGGTATTTTGGGTAAAATATAATAATAGTTATTATTGGTAAGGTAACTATTATTTGCTGATATGTATTGACTACTTTATATGTTTTAACTTGTTTAATGTTCACAGCTACCTGGGTAGATATAAGTACTTTTATCTCCATTTCAGAGTTGTAGAAACTAACTGAAGGAAGTGGAGGTGGCTCAAGTGATTAGACACTCCCTTCCCACATCAGAGGCCTCCCGGTGCCTCCTAAAGAAATTAGAAGATGAACAGACACAGCAAGTGAAAAACAACAAGGGGGTGGGGAGAAATAAATAAATTAAATAAATCTTAAAAAAAAAAAAGGAAGCAGATATGGCTCAAGCAATTGGGCTCCCATCTACCATGTAGGAGGTCTAGGATTTGATTCCCGGGGCCTCCTGGTGAAAGCAAGCTGGCCTGTGTGGTGAGCTGGCCCAAGCAGAGAGCTGACCCTAATGGAGTGCTGGCCTGAGTGAAGTGCTGGCCCATGCAGGAGAGCTGGCCTGCATGGAGTGCTGGACCGAGCAGAGTTCTGGCCTGTGTGGAGTGCTGGTGCAGCAAGATGCTGCAACAAAAAGAGACACAGAGGAGAGACAATAAGAGACACAGCAGACCAGGAAGCTGAGGTGGTGCAAGAGATTGAGCGCCTCTCTCCCACTCTGCAAGATCCCAGGATTGGTTCCCAGTGCTGCCTAAAGAGAAAACAAGCAGACACAGAAGAACACACAGCGAATGGGCACAGAGTGCAGACAGCGAGCGCAGAAACAATAGGGCAGGGGGGAGAAATAAATAAAATAAATAAATCTTAAAAAAAAAAAAAGAAATTAACTGAAGTACACAGAGTTTGTATCCAAGTTTATACAATGAGTAAGTGGCAGAAGCAGGACAAAAATCTAAGCAGTTGATGTCAGAGCCTGGATTCTTTACTACACTCTTTTGCTTTATATAATGAGGTATGGCATTAAATGTCCTATCTTCTGAACATAGCCTCTTCCTTATACATTATTCTATGTATTCTCAACCATATAAGTAATACAACCAAGTCTACACTAACATAGAATCATAAGTTCCAAGTACTGCCTAATAATACTGGGTTTGGAAAAGACTGGCATGAAATGCAGTTTATCTTTATCAGAATCCAAGTAACCTGTTTCATTCACTCCAAGTAGCAGGTTGGGCAATGGAGCTTTTTGATGACTAAACATTGATGTCCTTAATATGTTTACTTTAAAACAATATTAAAGTTTTGAAAAGCTGCAGGTGTGTTTGGGTAGCTTTTCTCTCAAAAGTGGTGAATTTGTAACATTAGCGAAACTGTTTTTGCACCTGGATTTGGACAGCGATAAACTTTTTCAGCCTGAGAATAAATTGGGACTCCTTTTCAAATTTTTTTTTCTGTGCTTTTAAAACACTTTCAATTTTAAATAGTTTTGGAAAGCTCACAGCAATAAATAAAATTTGTTTACATAGGTGCTAGAAAACATTTCTTTTTAATAGTGATTGTTGCTCTTTGTAACAATAATCTTCAAGCAAAAGGGACTGGTATATAGGAAATAATTTGCTTGTAAATTCCAAGGTTGTTATCCATAAGTTTAAAATGTTGCTCCTGTGTTTTGACTTCTTTTCCTCTTTTTAAAATACTAATTGATAGTTTTAACAATATTCCTTTGTGAACATTAAGCTTTTTGCTGACATAGGTTATTTGCACTTGGTATTTTTTTCTGCTTGGGAAGCTCTTCTGCCTGATGGTTCATAATACGAATGGTTCCTTCTTGTCATTTAGATCTCAATCTTATGTCACCTCTTAATAGAGGGCTCATCAGACTGCCGATCTAAACCAGCCACCAGTCACTTGCTTACTACAATATTACCCTATTTTACTTCTCTTTGAGGAATTATTACCTGATATGTTTTTGGCTGTATTGAATGATTGATATGTGCAATGCCTTTCCCCTCAGTTACATATAAGCTCCATATGAGCAGACATCTTTTCTCTCTCTTGAACACCACCATCTCACCAGAGTCAATCATAGTGCCTGGCACATAGCAGGTTCTCAAATATTAGTTGAAAAAATGACTTTTTGACTCAAGACTTGAGAGTGTCAGTTGCTATTTGTGTCATGAACAAAGCTGCAGTAAGGTGATTTGTCATTCAGTTTTTGCAAAACCAATGTTTATTCAGCATTGACAATGTAGTCTCAGGCATGACATCCATGACCTAGACTAAGAATTAAGTGATTTAACTTATGCAGTTTGAACCTACATTATTAAAAATAACCACCCTACCCAAACTTTCATGTCTTTTTACGAATTACTTCTATTGTGCAGTTATGTCCTTATGTAAATTGCTCTAAATGAGATTGCTTGGTCAAAGGTTATGCATTTTAACATTTATTACCAAACTGCCCCCTTGAAAGAAGAAAAGCTCAATATTTCAAAGTTGTAAACTTGTGATGAAACTTTTGCATGAGAATTTGACCTTAAGTAAACCCTGTAGCTCACTCTCTTTCCCTAAAAGCCTGATGTGGCATGTCAACTATGTTGGCAGGTGATGTTACTTAATAGTAAAAATGATCCCTGTGGTAAAGTGCACCTGGACTGCAAGAATTATAAATATTTCATAGGAAGATAAACTTTTGGGCTTCCCTGAGCCCAAGTGACTCTTCCCTTCCCTGAGTGACTCTTGTAACTGCATGTTTTTTAAAAGACCCTGGAAGTTATACTGGAGTTGTTATATTAGATGTGGACCTTTGTGGGAGCTTGGGTAGATTCTATACTTATCAAGTGCAGATCTTATTTCCTTTTATCTGAGCTACAAGGACTTCCATAGAGAAGGAACACTGGCCACTGCCTGCTAGCAGTGTAGTTTGTGTCTATAGCCTTTTGAGTAGATTGATGGCAAGTGTAGCCTGTGGTAGTCTTGGGAGTCAGTGTTTAGTTAAACCTGAGAAGACCTTAGGCGATGTGACAGTTTGAGATTATTTTTGTGAATCCCATAAAAGAGAAAGATTGTTTGTAAACTAATCTATTTCTCTGGGTGTGATACCCTTTGAATGCATTAGATTCAGCTGACGTGTCTTGATTAAATTACCTGTTAAGATTAGAGCTTTGATTCAACCATGTTAGTAGTGTGTGACTCAGGATTGAGTCCCCACCCCCTTGGTGGGCTGATATAAACAGACACTCACTCAAGAGGACACACAGAAAAGGAGAGAACTTAGGTCATGCCATGTGACAGAAAGGAGAAGGCTCAAACAGCTAAAGCCCCAGGAAAAGAGATGAGCCATTTGCCTGATAGTTTGCAGTCAAAGAGAACAGAGCAGGTGAGCAGCTGAGAAGGCCTGGAAAGAAATGAACCCTAGTCAAAGACTAATATAGAAAGCCCTAAGAAACCAGGCAGAGATCGCCCGCCATCTTGCTTCAACATATAGCAACTGACTTTGTTGAGAAAGCAGTCTTGAGTTGGACTCTTTGGAGCAATTGATTTCTGGTACTTTGCATCAGCACCCTTTTAGCTGACTAAGACAGAGGGCTTTATAAAACTCCCATACTAAGCTCTATTTAATCAGGAACAAATGTCTTCTTTACTCTTGACATTTTAAATATTATTTGTAGTTATATTGTATTCTTTTGGTTTTCTTCTCATGAAATGAGATTAATAATACAGTTTTCATTAAGTTTTTGAATATTTCACTCATAACTTGTTGGGTCATTTAAATGTATACTATATTACATATCGGAATGTATTTTGTGTGTATAACAGGTTTTTTCATATTTTTTAATTTAAAGAATAGTAAGGGAAGAAGACAAAAGTACATTCACTAAATACTTGCATATTCATAAAGGGTTATTTCTTAAGGTTGTCATGTTAGTACATCAAAGTCCTCCTGTAGGGGAGTGGATGTAGCTCAAGTGGTTGAGTGCCTGCTTCCCATGTATGAGGTCCTGGGTTCACTCCCCAGTACCTCCTAAAACAAACAAACAAACAAATAAACGTCCTTCTGCAATCTCCTAAATTAGTAGCACTGTTTAAAATATGCCAATAAGTCATTCAATTTACTCATGGAATATGAATATAAAACTGGATGTGTTTGTAAATTTCACTAGAATTAATATACTTTTGTAAATTTCTGAGAATTATGCTATCATTGTTCATTGTAGAATCCCCTTTCACCTCCTCAAAAACTATTAGATATAACCCTGAACATGGTTTTTAGATATAGACCTGATGATAGTCATTAATGATATCAACTCACATTCTTTTGTTATTAGCACATCCAAAACCATGGCATATTACATGCTTTTTACTTCTTTAATTTTGCCTACCCATCAGAATGTTCCATGTCTTACCTGAAAAAAAAAAAAAAGAGTAAAGCCACACACGTACAGGCCCAAGAGGAATGGGTTTAGATAGACATAGGAATGAAAGTCTATCAATTCAGGGTATGTTTAGCCTTCAGGGTATTTAATGAAGCTTGTACATTTGTTTCTAAAATCTTAAAAGGTTTAGTTCTGCAGACCTAGTTCAACAAACCTCAGGAAGAAGTGTGTATTAGTGGGTTTTTTTGTTTTAAGTTTTGCATTCTGCTTTGGATGTCAGATTCACCTTCCATCCATTCATAATGCAAACTGAGTGTTAGATATCATTCACATTTATCAGGTGAAGAAAAACTTTTCAAAGTTCAGTACTTGTGAAACCTTTCATGCTATAAATATGCACTTATTGATTATATATTATATTTAAGCTATAAATTAGTATTATCTCATGTGATTCTCACAGCAACCTTGAAACAAAAGTGCTCTCATCTCCTTTGTATGGGCAATTATACCAAGGCACAGAGAATTAGAATAGCTTACCCAAGGTCAAACAGCTGGTAAGTGACTGGACTCTGTATGATTCCAAAGTCTGTGCAATACCTCATCTCAATAGTTTTATAGGGGAAAACATAAACAATAATAGCCAAACTTTTTATTACCCTAAGTTAATTATTCTTAAAAGCAGAGCTATTTTGCTTTGCTGCCTAGTGATAGGGCAATGAGGCTAAGTAAATTGGTATTTCATTAAAATGGAAAACAACAGAGCAAATACAACTTTTCAATGTGTGGACTATGTCAACGAATGGAAATACTGGTTAAAATAATAAAAGAGCACAAAATAATCAGAACATAGAGTACAGCTCTGCCTCCTCTCACCTGAGGTGTATGAGTTATCTATTTCCATGAAAATTCTGCATGACAAATGACTCCAAAATGTAGTGGGTTAAGATTACAGCAACTATTTATTCAGTTCACAAGTGTATGGGATGGCTGGGCTCAGTTCTGCTGCTGTGGACCTGGCTCAGGTGATCTTGGCTGGACTTTTTCCTGTGTCTATGGTGAAGCTGGTGCATTGGATGGGGCTACCTGGTCTGGAATGGCCTTGGCTGAGATGCCTTAACTCTGCTCCATGTGACTTCTTTTTTTTTTTTTAAAAAAAGATTTATTTATTTATCCCCCCCTTGCTGCTTGTGTTTGCTGTGTCCATTCGCTGTGTGTTTTCTCCGTGTCTGCTTATCTCCCCCCTGCTGTGAGGTCCCTCTGCATCAGCCCACTGCGCCGTGCGGGCTGGCCTGCCCTCACAAGGAGGCCCCGGGAAGCGAACCCGGGGTCTCACACATGGTAAACGGGGGCTCTATTGATTGAGCCACACCCGCTTCCCTCCATGTGACTTCTTAATCATCAGCAGCCTAGCCTGGGCTTGTTCTCCTGGCAAAGCCGGGGATCTAAGGGAGAGCAGCCTGGGCTTAGGACTGGCACACTCTTGCATCTGTACCATGCTACTGGCCAAAGCCAACGCCAGCCCAGATTCAAGGGGTGGAGAAATAGATAGCACCTCTTAATGAGAGAAATTGTAAGCTGTACAAGCTCAAAGAAACAGGGAAGCACGTATAAAAAATTGGAGCCATTTTTGTAATAATTGGGACCACGTTTGCAATCACAAATCAACTTGCATCCTCACTATGATGTGTTCAGCATTCATTTGCTTTCCTTTTATATTCTTTCATTGTATCTATATGTGTTCTTAAAAGTATATTTTAAATTGTAGTTATTTTGACTTTATAAGGAGATTATATTGCCATATGTATCTTTTGGGACTTATTTTCTTCACATATTTTATTTCTAGGAATAATTCATATTGTTGCATGTTGCTTTAGTTTATTTGTTTTAGGCTTCTGTAGAATATTCTATTGCATTTATCACCATTTAGTCTTATACTTTCCTGTTTGTGGGGGTCTGGGATTCTTACAGCCTTTGCTATTGTGAACAGTGCTGCCCTGAGCATGGCTTCTGATGCACATGTACTAGAGTTTCTCCTGGCATACATTATATATTGCAAAATGTCAATTGTAGGATATGTGCCTGTTTGACCTTACTTCCAAACTATTTGTACCAATTGACCTTCTTGCCACCAATGAATAAATAACTTTGGGCTCTACATCCCATCTAATGCTTGTCTGGTAAGACTGTTTTAATTATGCCTATCAAATATCTTAAAAATGGTTTTTCACTTTGATCTTGATATGTGTTCTCTAATCACTTGAGATCTGGACTATCTCTTCATCTATTTTTTGGCCATATTGTGAAAAATCCTGTTCATGTCTTTTGCCCATTTTTCACTGGATTGTTTATGCTTTTATTAATTTGTAGGAATATTTTTTATATACTTGTATTAGTTATGCTTTCTTCTTCACAGTTGGTAATTTGCCTTTATATTTTCTTTAGGGTGTTTTTTGACAATAAGAATGTGAAATTTACTCGGCTATGAGGTTATCAGGGAGTTACAGAGTAAGCCATTTGCATGTGCTCATGTGTAGGCAAAGATAAAATTGGTCTCTCTTGCACACATTGCCTGGATTGTGCTCCGACATTTGAGGGAAGGGCTGTGAGTGGCAGAAATCCAGAAGGGGTTGAGAAGGCATTTGAGAAATTCAGAAGAAAATAACCTACATGTTTTATTATTATATATCTACAATGAAATCATACTTTTTTTTTTTCAAATAACTAACATTTTTCCTTTTACATCTTCTGCTTTGAACATTTCTAAAAAACTAAATGGATAAGTTATGTGTTGTAAAATGCAAACAACTGAAAAACACATGTGTTAGGGAACTAACATTGCATTAGAAATGAGAAATTTATACATAATTAGTTAGGTATCTTCATGAAAGAAAACAGTGTATGATAAGAGAAAAAAAAAACATGACTACTTTCAACTGGTTTCAGATAGTTGTTTAAAATAGTTCAAAATGAAAACCAGAGTTATTGATAACTCCAAAAAACTCAGAATTATTTCACTTAATAAATGCATTCAAGCCTTTCAACCGATGCAGGGGCCAGAAAATGAATGCTTAATGTATATTATTATAGACCAGTTTTCTACAAACATACCATGAAGAAAACCAGGTTTCTAAAATGTCATCAAGATGAAAATGTTGATGGTTATTTTGTGGATTGCATGAATTTTGATTTTGTTTTAACAGCTTTTATATTTTAGCTTTTGTAGAAGGTAAAAAAAAAATTGTTCTGAAGTTGTGCGCTTCTAAATTTGGTTTTTACTGACAGGGAGGAATTAGTTGAAACACCTGAAATCTGATATGAGTCCTGGAGAAAAGTACCACAAGATGATAGCATACATGATTACAAAGCAAAGAGGCTTAGAAAGAGCAATATATTTTTGGAGGAAAAAAAAAAAGACAAGTACACCACTTGGAATGTTTTATCAAGTGGGGGACACAGAAGTAAAAAGTAATCCTTCTGCTGTATTTGGCATTGTTACTGTATTCGATTTTGGTCTTTGCATTTGGCAAAGCATATGGAGACTCTGGAGACAGTCCAGCGTAGATCAGCAAAAGTGATGCAAGGAATGGGGACTAGCTCCTAAGAGAAGGCTCAGTGGGATAAGGACTGTTTAACTTGGAGAAGGGAAGGTTAAGGGGTGATTTAACTGTCTTCAAGTATTTGAAAGGTTATTATATAGAAGATGTAGAACAGATGTTCTTTACTTCCACAGGAGACCAAATAAAAGGAAATACTTTTAAATTGTAGCAAGAGAAAATGTTCAGTTGGTCATAAAGATGGACTTAACTATAAAGAAGGGATTAAACACTGAAACAGGTAACCAAGGAATATGGGGAAGTTCAATCCTTAGAGATCTTTAAAACTGGGAAAAGACAGCCATCCGCCTTAGATGTCCTCCTATCTCTGTGCAGGGAGCTGCCTTACCTCTCCTCTTGAAACTCTTCCAGCTCCCAGATTCTTCTATACATGTTGATTTCACTCTTGTGGAAGGTACCTGGAAGATGGTTGGTTAGGAACATTTATGCAAGGAAAGAAGCTAGAATTCTGCAGTGCTGGGTACCTGTAATATCCTCCTTTCTAACTTCATAGGTATTAGTGATTTGACCAGGTAGGAGAAAGTGCTTCTCATTTGTCCATTTGTAGTACTGTAGTACATGTGACCATTCTTCTTTGAGATTTCTAGATCTGCAAAGATAATTCAGAAAATTATAATAGCATTGTTATATTGAAGGTCAAGCATCGTATTAAATTATCTCATTTAATTACAGCAAAGGGATGTGTTTCTTTTTTCACAGATATGGAAACTGAAATTTAGAGAAATTCAGTGATTACCTTAAGGTCTCTCAAAGGTTAGTGACAAAGGCAGAATTCAAACCTCAGTCTGCTTCTCTCTTTTCACTATTCTAAGAATAAGTTGTACACATTTAGAAATATCCTACATTGATACTGGCAGCTTCTGTTAATATTATTTAGGATGGACTCCAAAAATAATAATCTTCCTTAGGGGAACATAAATCTGTGAGAATTAGATTTAGAGTAAAATTTGGTGATGTTTTATGCTATGTGCCATAATTAAATTGCTCTCCTTCACCAAAGCAGCATTATATGTAACTAAGGATGATGATTTCTTTTGGCCATTTGACCCACAATTAGGATAACTGAATGGTGACTTCTTGATTATGCCTTTGGAGTTTGAACATCTAGATTTCCGAAAGACATGAGTGACATGGAAGATCACAAATGATGACACAGTTAGAATTAAACATAAAGTTATACCAGAATGTAAATAATTTGGAGGAAATTTAAATAAAGAATTCATATGCATTATTTGATACGTAATTCACCACACTATTCTCAGTTCACTAATTGTTTTCATTCATTACGTCATTTAATTTATCACTGCCTAAAATTTGATTAGAGTTAACTTAATCTGAATCTTTGTATTTCTAGTAAAAAACATATCTGGGAAAATTCAGATGGATCAAGGAATATAAATAATCTATTTATTTAAAAATTAGCAATTAACTTGTTATAACATTTATATCAGTTTTTAGAAAGAATTGGTTTATTTATTCAATAAACTACTTTTGAGAACCTGTGGATATGTATCACACTATTGATTTGTTAGGGTAGTAAAAATGAGGCTTCTTCTACCATTTTTTTTTTTTTAAGATTTTATTTATTTATTTATCCCCCCCCCCTGCTGCTTGTGCTCACTGTGTCCATTTGCTGTGTGTTTTTCTGTGTCTGCTTGTCTCCCTTTGTTGGGTCGTCCTGCTGCGTCAGCTCACGGCGCCACACGGGCTGGCTTGCCTTCACCAGGAGGCCCTGGGAATTGAACCTGGGGCCTCCCATATGGTAAACGGGAGCCCTGTCGATTGAGCCACATCTGCTTTTACCATTTTTATTACTGTTTTCATGTGATTTCAGGTGATGCTTGGGGAGCTTACCAAGCTATTGGTGCTCAGAGCCCTTGAAGATGATTTTTCTAGGATGAGATTTCTCTTTGCCTTTTTTTATATTCCAGAATTTAGACTTTTCTTTTATTTCATAATAAAGAGGGGAGAGTTATGTATTGACATAATAATAATAGATAACATTTACTGAACACTCACTATTAGAGCTCCTGCTTTGTGAAACACAGGTGGCATTGTGGCAGATTGAGTTATATACTCCCCAAAATCATGGTCTTAAATCTTAATCCATACCTGTAGATATGAACCCTTTGTAAACAGGACTTTTTTAAAAACTTTATTTTGTACATTTAATAATTGAAAATAACAATTAAAAACTAAAAAGAAACACAGGTGAATAAAAACATACCTTTCTCAATTAGATGTACTGGATACATATAATTTTTTTTTAAACCATACAATATGTTAGACAACATATTTGGTTCATAGTAAAGCAATCATACAGTATTTGTCCTTTTGTGTCTGGCTTGCTTCACTTAACATAATGTCCTCCAGGTTCATCCATGTTGCCATACGCTTTGCGACTTCATTTCTTCTTAGAGCTGCATAATATTCCATCATGTGAATACACCACCGTTTGTTTATCCATTTATCTGTTGATGGATACCTGGGTTGTTTCCAATTTTTGGCAATTGTGAATAATGTTGCTATGAACATTGGTGTGCAGATGTCTGTTTGTGTCACTGCTCTCAGTTCTTCTGGGTATATGCCCAGTAGTGGTATTGCAGGGTCACGTGGCAAGTCTATATTCAACTTCTTTAGGAATTGCCAAACAGTCCTCCACTGTGGCTGTACCATTCTGCATTCCCACCAACTGAGGAATAAGTGTTCCTCTCTCTCTCACATCCTCTCCAACACTTGTAGTTCTCTGTCTTTTTAATAGTGGCCATTCTGATAGGTGTGAAATGATATCTCATTATAGTTTTGACTTGCATTTCCCTAATCATTAGTGATGTTGAGCATTTCTCCATGTGTTTTTTGCCATTTATGTTTCTTCTTTAGACAAATGTCTATTCAAGTCTTTTGCCCATTTTTTAATTGGGTCGTTTGTCTTTTTATTGTTGAGTTGTAACATCTATTTATATATTCTGGATACTAAACCCTTATCGGATATGTGATTTCCAAATATTCTCTCCCATTGGGTTGGCTGCCTTTTCACTCTTTTGACAAAGTCCTGTGAGGTGCAAAAGTGTTTAATTTTGAGGCGGTTCCATTATCTATTTTTTCTTTTGTTGCACATGCTTTGGGTGTAAGGTCCAAGAAACCACCACCTACTACAATGTCTTGAAGATGTTTCCCAACATTTTCTTCTAGTTATTTTATGGTCCTGCCTTTTATATTTAGGTCTTTGATCCATTTTGAGTTGATTTTTGAATAGGGAGTGAGATAGGGGTCCTCTTTCATTCTTTTGGTTATAGATATCCAATTGTTCCAGCACCATTTGTTGAAGAGACTGTTTTGTCCCATTAACAGTAACTTGGTAGGTTTGTCAAAAACCTGTTGACTGTATAAGTGAGGGTTTATTTCTGGGCTCTCAATTCTATTCCACTGATCTATGTGTCTATCTTTATGTCAGTGCCATGCTGTTTTGACTATTTGAGCTTTGTAATATGTTTCAAGATCAGGCAGTGAAATTCCTCCCACATCATTCTTCTTTTTTAGAATGCTTTTGGCTATTCAGGTGCATTTTCCCTTCCAAATGAATTTGGTAATTGCCCTTTCTAATTCTGTAAAGTAAGCTGTTGGAATTTTGATTGGTATTGCATTGAATCTGTAAATCAGTTTGGGTAATATTAACATCTTCATGATATTTATTCTTCCAATCCATGAAAATGGAATGTCTTTCCATTTGTTTAGTTCTTTTAAAATTTCTTTTAGCATTGTTTTGTAGTTTTCTGCATATAGGTCCTGTACTTCTTTGGTTAAATTAATTCTTAGGTATTTGAGTCTTTTTGTTGCTGTTGAAAATGGAATTTTCCCCCTAATTTTTTGAAGCTCAGATTGTTCAGTACAAGTGTACAAAAACATTACTAATTTTTGTGTCTTGATCTTGTGTCCTGTCAGCTTTGTCATGGATACTTCAGGATTTTCTAAGTACAGGATCATGTCATTCACAAACAGTGAGAGTTTTACTTCCTCTTTTCCTATTTGGATGTCTTTAATTTTTTTGTTGTTGTTGCCTAATTGCCTTAGCTAGAAATTCTAGTACAATATTGAATAACAATTGTGACAGTGGGCATCCTTGTTTTGTTCTCGATCTTAGAAGGAAAGCTTTCAACCTTTCCCCATTGAGTATGATGTTGGCTGTGGGCTTTTCATATATGCCTTTTATCATACTGAGGAATTTTCCTTCTATTCCTATCTTTTGAAGTGTTTTTATCAAAAAAGGATGGTGGATTTTGTCAAATGCCTTTTCTGTATCTATTGAGATGATCATGTGGTTTTTTTTCCTTCAGTTTGTTAATGTGGTGTATTACATTGATTGATTTTCTTATGTTGAACCAGCCTTGCATACCAGGAATAAATCCCACTTGGTCATGATGTATAAGTCTTTTGATATGCTGTTGGATTCTATTTGCAAGTATTTTGTTGAGAATTTTTGCATCTATGTTCATTAGAGAGATTGGTCTGTAATTTTCTTTTCTTGTGGAATCTTTATCTGGGTTTGGTATTAGGGTGATGTTGGCTTCATAAAATGTGTTGGGTAATTTTCCCTCCTCTTCCATTTTTTTGGAAGAGTTTAAACAGGATTGGTGTTAATTCTTTTCTAACTGCTTAGTAGAATTCACCTGTGAAGCCATCTGGTCCTGGACTTTTCTTTGTTGGGAGATTTTTAATGACGGATTCAATCTCCTTAAATGTGATTGGTTTGTTAAGTTCTTGTGTTTCTTGTAGCATCAGTGTAGGTTGTTTGTGCATTTCTAGGAATTTGTCCATTTCATGTAGGTTGTTTAGCTTGTTGGCATAGAGTTTCTCATAATATCCTCTTATGATTCATTTTATTTCTTTGGGGTCAGTTGTAACTTCCCCCCTTTCATTTCTGATTGCATTTATTTGCATCTTCTCTCTTTTTTTCTTTGTTAGTCTAGCTAGGGGTTTGTCAATTTTATTGATTTCTCAAAGAGCCAGCTTTTGGTTTTGTTGATTTTCTCTATTGTTTTTTTGTTCTCAATTTCATTTATTTCTGCTCTAATCTTTATTATTTCTTTCCTTCTGCTTGCTTTGGGATTGGTTTGCTGTTTTTTTTTCTAGTTTCTCCAGTTGTTCAGTTAAATCTTTGAGTTTAGCGCTTTCTTCTTTTTTAATATAGGCATTTAGGGCTATAGAATTCTCTCTCAAGATCGCCTTCACTGTATCCCATAAGTTTTGAGAAGTTGTGTTCTCTTTTTCATTTGTCTCAATATTATTTACTGATTTCACTTGCAATTTCTTCTTTGACCCACTGATTATTTAGGAGTGTGTTGTTCAGCCTCCACACATTTGAGAATTAACTTTTTTCCTGTGTATTATTGATTTCCAATTTCATTCCATTATGATCTGAGAAGGTGCTTTGTATAATTTCAATCTTTTTATATTTATTGAGAGCTGCATTGTTCCCTAACATGTGGTCTATCCTGGAGAAAGATCCATGGGCACTTGAGAAGAATGTATAACCCACTGAGTTTAGATGTAGTGTTCCGAATATGTCTGTTAGGTCTAACTCGTTTATCATATTGTTCAAGTTCTCTGTTTCCTTGTTAATTTTCTGTCTAGTTGTTCTATCTAATGATATGAGTTGGGTGTTGAGGTCTCCAATGATTATTGTAGAGATGTCTATTTCTCCCTTCAGTTTTGCCAGAGTTTGTCTCATGTATCTTGGGGCACCCTGGTTAGGTGCATAGATATTTATGACTGTTATTTCTTCCTGGTGGAATGTCCCTTTTATTAATATATAATGACCTTCTGTATCTCTTATAACTTTTTTGCATTTAAAGTCTGTTTTGTCTGATATTAGTACAGCTACCCCTGCTCTTTTCTGGTTACTGTTCATGTGGAGTATCTTTTTCCAGCCTTTCACTTTCAGCCAGTTTGTATCCCTGAGTTTAAGGTGAGTTTCTTGTAAGCAGCATATGGATGGCTCATGTTTTTTTATCCATTCTATTGGCCTGTATCTTTTGATTGGGGAGTTTAATCCAATCACATTCAATGGTATTACTGTAAATGCACTATTTGCTTCCTCCATTTTTATTCTTTGGTTTTCATATGTCATATCTTATTTTTGTCAGTCTTTTTACTCTTTTGGTTATGATTTCTGCTATTCTTTCTTCTATACTCTCCTCCAAGCCTGTGTCTCCTGTTTTTTTCTTTCAGGTTTTAAGGCTTCCTTTAATATTTCCTGCAAATGTGGATTTTTTTTTGCAAACTCTCTTTTGTGAGAGTTTGTGAGTATTTTATACTCACCTTCATATTTGAAGGACAATTTTGCTGGATAAAGAATTCTCAGAAGGCAGTTTTTCTCTTTCAGTATCCTAATTTTTTCATACCACTGTCTTCTCACCTCCATGGTTTCTGAAGAGAAGTCTGCATTAAGTCTTACTCAACGTCCCTTGTACACAATGGTTTGTTTCTCCCTTGCTGCTCTGAGAATTTTTTCTTTATCTTTGACATTTGACATCCTGAGTAGTATGTGTCTTGAAGTAGGTATATTCAGATTTATTCTGATTGGGGTATGGTATACTTCTTGTACATGTAAGTTCATTTCTTTCGTGAGAGTTAGAAAATTTTCAGCTATTGTTTCCTCAAACACTCTTTCTGCCCCTTTTCCCTTCTCTTCTCCTTCTGGAACTCCCATGACATGTATGTTGTTGTGTTTTGTGTTGTCATTCAACTCTCCAAGCCCCTGCTCAATTTTTTCCATTCTTTTCTCTCTCTGTTCTTTTCTCTCTTCAATTTTAGCTGTTTTGTCTTTGGCATCACTTATTCTTTCTTCTGTCATTTTGAGTCTCCTGTTGTATGCTTCAAATGTGTTTTTGATCTCGCCTATTGTGTCTTTCATTCCCATGAGCTTTGTTACTTTTCTGTTTAGGATTTCAAATTCTTCTTTGCACTCACTCAATTTCTTCTTGATGGCATTTATCTCTTTAACCATATTTGTCTTTTAACTCATCAATTTGATTTTGGAAATTTGTGTGCATCTCGCTGATCAGTTCTCTCAAATTCTGTATCTCTTCTGGGGCTTTGCTATATTCCTTTTCTTGGGCTGTGTCTTCTATTTTCTTAGTATGGCTTGTAATTTTTTGCTGATATCTAGGCATCTGATTAGGATGTCATTTACTCTGATGCTCAATTTCTTTTTCTTTTTTAGGGATTTAGTGTCAGGAGGCTGTGTGTTACCAGTGCTCTTTGATTCTTGGCTCAACCTGGACTGTTAGGATTGTCCTGCTGGTTGCTCAAAACTGGGCACTGGACCCAGGAATTGGTTATAGCGTCATTTCCTAGGGCCTTGGAAAGGGAGGCTATGGAGACCGGAAAAAGCCTCTCTTACTTATTTTTAATTTTCTTACATGCACTTCCTTGTCCTGCCAGGAGATGGCACTCTTTAGCACCTCTCAGTTCAATGCCTGGTTGGAATGTCTTTGTTGCAACACAGACTGGATCAATGTCCTAGCTTCCTGTCTGGAGGCTAGGAACCTTGTAATTCAAACTTTCTCTGAGATAGTTCTCTAGCCTTCTCTCCAGCCCCCTCCCTTTTCCCAGGTCAGAAATATTTCCACTCCCCTCTGAGTCCTCAACAATCAGTCCCTGTTAGAGAGGAGGCGATTGGGAGGGTTGTTTATCTTTAGCCCCTTGCTGGCTCCTGAGGCAAACAATGGCACAGCCCCACCCAGCCTGGAAGGGCTCCTGGGACACAGCAGACCAAATTTTGGGGTCAGAATCTGAGTCAGCCTTAGGCTGTGTCCCTCTCTCTCCCTTTTTCTGGGGTGTTAGATCCCTAGAGACCCCTTTTCCTGTAATCGCAGGTCCAGAGGCCCGAGAATTTTAAAATGTCTTTAGTGTGGGGGATGGTGCCAGCAGCAGCAGCTGCTGGTTTCAACTCACGGTTCTGTGCTCACAATTTCTCTCCTTTGTCCCTCTCTCCTCTGGGCAGTGTCCAGCCTTCGTCTGGTGTCCTAAACCCTAGAAGATCTTTTTCTAGGCTGTTTCAGCCTGTCCTCTAGCTATTTTTCTGGAGGAGAAGAGAGTCCCATGTCTTTCTAGTCCGCCATATTCCTGGAAGTCTCAATAGGAACTTTTGAAGTTGTTATTTTTAGTTAAGATGTGGCCAACTGAATCAGGATATGTCTCAATCCTTTTACTCGTGACCTTATAAAAGAAAGAAATCCATAAGGAGGATCCAGAAGTCAGGATGCAGCTGAACCTGAAAAAGAAAGAAGAGGATATTGCCATGTGACGGGAAAGTCAAGGATCCCAAGGTCTGCTGGCCAGCCAGAATGCTACTGACCCTGGGAGGAAGTAAGCCTTCTAGATTTTAAAACTGTGAACCAGTACATTCCTATTTTTAAGCCAAGTCATTGTGTGGTATTTGTTATAGTATCTGGGACACTAAGATAGACACTATATATGGTATATTCTAGGCAGTGATTTGCTTCCAGTGTGTCAGGTACTATGAAAGCTTTGCATGTATTAACTCATTTAATCCTCATAATAACCTTATGGTATAAGGACTCTTTTTAGGCTCATTTTATGGAAGAAATAACTGAGTCACAGCCAGGTTAAGTAACTTACCCAAGTCACTCAACTAGTAAGTGGCAGAATTGGGATTCATGCCCAGGTCATCTAGTGAGCATATTTTTAGCTTCTGTACTCTGCTACCTCTCTACTGAGACCTCTTGTCTATACAAAAACTCATAATGGTCATTTCTTTTCAACTGTTTAAGTTTCTGCACTTCATTTCTGATCAGTAGTCTGCTTATTAAACACTAGCACAGCTTTACAAACAAGTAATTTATTTTATAAGTTGCTAGTAAATGCAATGGACTTTCCTTAAAAAACCTACACCAAAAGAGGGGAGTGGCATGAATTCAATTAAATATTACTTGAGGCACAATAATAGCATAAAAAAAACATAAACTACAAATTCCAGAAGCACAGAGCAGGGAGAGATTTATTTACATTTGGCAAGTGTGGTGCCATGGACTTACCTTATAGGGAGGGAGTTGAAGGATTTATATTAAGTAAGTATGCCCATGAGACATGTGTTTTCAGACAATGTGCAATACGGAAATGGAATATTCTTTTCAGCACTTCTTGCCCACTGAGGATGCTGGGAGAACTCAGCAACATGTAGATATTTCAAATATTATCTACATTGTGGACATCAGGAAATGGCACCTTGACACACAAATATCCATCCATCCATCTATTCATTCTTTTACCAAATTCCTGATTAAAATAATCTCAGTTAACTGGCATGGAAATTGTCTTCCTTGATGGGTATGTTTTGTCTAACCTCAAGAAGATTTAGAATGTAATATATAAGTGTTTATGACTCAAAACTACAGTATTAATATTTCTGTCTTAAGGATCTGTTCATATTTAATATGGTATATACTTAAATTGAGTAAGGAATTAGAGCCTTTTAGAATGATAGCCTTGTAACTTCAAATTAAAGGGTTGATTTAAGCAATTGGTTTCAACTTGTGACTTTAAGTATCAATGTTTTTAAATTTAGATGTTGTACTGAAACATTTCAGAAAATGTAAGATTTCCCCTCCTATATGTTTAACTCATTAATGTATGGAAATTTCTTAAGTGCTTTGGAAGGTTTTCTTTACTGTTTTTAAAAAGGAAATTGAGTATATTAAATTTATGAATATAGGGAAAAACGTTTGAAGGTGTTTAAGTTTGTAAATGGAACCAATACTTGGAACTGATGAATAGACTCCTATCTCTTCTCTGAGAAGCACTTGGTTTGGATCTGAATAGTCTTGTTTGCATCCCAAAACCACCTTTGAGGACACCAAAAAAACTGACATCAGTATAAGGGTGAAAGTCTCATTAGTGTGAGTTTAAGAGTGAGTGAGAAGAGTGGAGTTGGAGATGGCAAGTACAGACCCAGGCATCTGGGTCATTACTCTGGGTGCTGACTGTGGTGCTATCCGTAGCTTGGAATCCCCATCCTTAGGTGCTTGTGTAAGCAGTAGGCATCCCCAAGAAGGAACAGAGTGGGAAAAGATAACCTGACTGTGTGTGAGCTCACCTGTGACACCTCTCATGGGTGCATCACAGGAGCTGGAGATGTCTGCAGCTATGCACACAGTGGCTAACTTAAGAAATGTAGCTTATTACTTTTGGTAAAATCTGGCCTGTACCTATAGACTTCTGAAGCTGAAACTCACTCTCAAGAGTGAAAGAAAAAGAGAAAGGATAATCTGTGGACAGTGAGGGAACCAGGGAAACTGAAGGACCTGTGGAGAGTGAATGTGTTAGAGATTCTGGCTGAAAGAACAGAAATCCATTGCAATTAACGTAAGAAAAGTGGGGCATTCTTTGAAAGTACAGAAATAACTCCTGTGGTGATAGGACAAGGTGTATAGCTGGTCTCATATATGCTTTGAGTTAAGTGCCATGAGAGGTGGGACTTTGCCTTTTTGGTTGACCCTTTTGACCCTACCCACCCAGAATAGAATTGGATGCTTGGAACATAGAATTGCTCAAGCAATAATTGTGTTGAATGAGTATGGATAAATTAATAAAATTATAAAGGCAGGAACCAAGTTACACTTTTGAAAAGATTATCCTAACAAAAGTCTAACAGTGGGAAGTGGGTGTGGCTCAATCGATAGAGCTCCCATTTACCATATGGGAGGCCCCGGGTTTGCTTCCCGGGGCCTCCTTGTGAGGGCAGGCTGGCCCGCACAGCACGGTGGGCTGATGCAGCAAGACCTCACGGCAAGGGGGAGATAAGCAGACACAGAAAAAACACACAGCAAATGGACACAGCAAACACAAGCAGCAAGG
>JAQZBX010024598.1:18593-30256 GCA_029593785.1 Cabassous unicinctus
TAAGACTACTCAGCAAGCTAAACTAACTTTTCTTAGCTTTAACAAGGGAAGTAGAAAATAACAGAAAGATTTGCACTTGTTGTTTGGTTTGATGGCTTATTTCCTATCACATTAAGACTGATTTTAGGGAAGTGGATGTGGCTCAAGTGACTGAGCTTCTGCCTACCACCTGGGAGGTCCCGGGTTTGGTTCCCTGTGCCTCCTGAAGAAGACGTGCAAGACAGCGACCTGGCATGATGGGCAGGTGCGGCGAGATGATGCAACAAGGAGACACAAAAAGAAAGACAATGAGAAACACAATAAAGCAGGGAGCTGAGGTGACTCAAGTGATTCAGTGCTTCTCTCACACATGGGAGTTCCCAGGTTCGCTTCCCAGTGCCTCCTAAAGTGAAGATGAGCAGACACAGAGAGTACACAGCGAATGGAAACAGAGAGCAGACAGCAAGTGCAAAACAATGGGGGAGGGGGGGAATAAATAAAATAAATCTTTAAAAAATGACTGATTTTAGTGTTTAGTGGACATAATCATGGGATAATATAATATTTATTGAATATTTGCAATGTTCTAAGTAAGATGCCGTCAACCCCCACAATAGAGATTGAGGAAGTAGATAAAGGTCTTGAATGTTCTAAGAGGACTGAGTATGTGGCCCCTGTGTCAATTAAAAAGGAGCTTGGCTTACCTCCAACCTTGATGATAACCCTTGGTTAGGACTTACTGATGGAGATGTGGGGCCATCTCGAGCCAGGGACCCATCAGTCGTCCTGTGTTAATCCAAGGAGGTCTGGAAAGGAGGATCCCGGCTCCAGGTTTTTAGGGTGTGCTGGAGGAGCTTTCCTGGAAATGGAGTTTTCAGGACAGCCTGACTTCCAATGACCCTTGAGATGACACAAGGTCCCAGTGGGTCTGGGATCCGGGCAGGAACATGACCAATGCCCGTCCTTTCCACACTTAAAATAGGGCCCAGGAGGCAACCACAAAGAAAGAGAGAGATTAGGTTTTTGAGACTCTGAACCTAAGGGCAGCAGCTAGGAGGGAGCCTTTAGCCTGATCTTGTTTATGTTTTTCTAATTTGGCTTCCTTTTCTCTATTGTTAAACACCTTGAATGCTGCTTTAATCCGGTCTTTCTGAGGGGTTTGAGGGCCATCCTCTAACTTTTGTAACTTCTTTCTAAAGTCTGGATAAGATTGCCTAATAAAGTGGGGGTGTAGGTACAATTGACCAGAGTCTGACTCAGGATCTAAGTTGGTGTATTTAAGGAGAGACTCATTCAATCTACTCATGAAGGCAGCTGGGTTTTCATCAGGTTTCTGTGAAATTTCTTTAATTTTATCATAATTAACTGCTTTGAGTGCAGCCTTTCTCATGCCTTCTATTATGCAGGTTAAAATGTGGGCCATGCGGTGAAGGTCAGGGGAATCTGGCTGGTAATCCCAGGAAGGGTTACTGGTTGGAACTGTGGTGGGGCTTGCCGGGTGTTTGTTAGGAACTTGGATATGCATAGAGTCTGCGAAAGTAGTAGCAGCAGCCCAAATGCAGCTTTTTTCCTCTGGAGTTGTTGAGGAAGTAATAATTACATATGTGTCCTGATAGGTAAGGTCATAGGAATGGGTGAGATGTTGGAATTCTTTAATATATGTGGCAGGGTTCTCAGAAAATGACCCTAGTCGGTTTTCTATCTGACTTAAATCTGAGAGTGAAAAAGGAACGTGTACTCTAACTATTCCTTCAGCCCCCGCTACTTCCCAGAGGGGTAAGAGGGGAGCTGGCGTCTGTATAGAATTGAGAGATAGGGAATTGGGATCAGCAACAGAAGTGGAGGGCAGCGACAAGGGGTGGGGTAGTCCTTGTGAGCGGGTATGAGGAGGGGAGAAAGTTGGGGCAGAAGGCGGAGACAACGAGAAGGGGGAGGAAGGGGAGTTAGAGGATGAGGAGGGTGGGGGTGGAGGCAATGTCAGAGGTATATATGGAGGAGGTGCAGGAAGAGCAGGATCAGCTAGATCAAAGTCGAGGTTTTTGGGGGATTTGAAGGGTGGAAGGGAGGAAGAAGAAGGCTTTTGAGGAGGTTTTTGGTGTAAAAAGAAGAATTTGGTAAGAACAGGATTGACAGAGGGAGACAAAGATAGAAGGCCTGAAAATTAGGAACCTCAGGCCACTTGCTGCTGCACTGGATAAAGTTCTTAGAGTCTCAGAGAACTTGGAAATCAAAAGTGCCATTTTCTGGCTGTAGCAGTTTGGTATTATTTATGAATTCCAAAAATAGATATTGGATTATGTTTGTGAACTGATCTTTTCCTCTGGGCATATAAGATCATACTAGATTCAGAGGTTTCGCTTTTACTTGATTAAATTATGATTAGGGCTTTGACTGGGCCACATCAGTAGGGCGTTGAGTCCTCACCTCCTGGTGGGTGGGGACTCACAGATAAAAGACATGGCAAAAGACAGAGGTGAAGTTTTTGATGCTGGAGTCTTTGAGCTGGAGCCCCAGGAAGTAAGCACACAGAGTAGCTTGGTCGTGAGGAAGGAGAGATGGCCTGGGGAAAAGAGACGAGCCATTCGCCTGATAGTCTACAGCTGGCCTTGTGGAGAGAACAAGCAGTTGAGCCTGGAGAGACTCAAGCCCCAGGGAGAGAAACAAAGCCTAGAGAGCCTGACCATGGAGCCTTAAGAGAAAGAGGAAGACTGAACTTTGGCAGCCATCTTGCTCCAACATGTGGCAAAAGACTTGTGAGGGAAGTAACTTACGCTTTATGGCCTGGTAACTGTAAGCGTCTACCCCAAATAAATACCCTTTATAAAAAACAAACGATTTCTGGTATTTTGCATCAACACCCCCTTTGGCTGACTAATACACTGGCCATTGACTTTCATTGTCCATTTTGTATTGCGGCCACACAGAGGTCGAATAGAAAATGAGCTTTTTGGGTCTGATGTCTCCTTCTGGGTTTAGAGTTTCAAGGTAATGAAGGAGACAACACAGAGGCGTGGTTTTTGGGGGGGCTGAAATTGAATTCCCCATTTTAGGTGGCATGGGTGAGACTAAAGATCTCTAGAAAAGAAGAACAGGGGAGATTCTGAGTGAGACAGGCGTCCCCGAATCAGTCAGAAATCACCCAAGGAAACGGGAGACCGCACTTGGGACTGGACGTCTCCAGAGCCAAGGAGTCTCTTCCCACGAGGATGCGGGCCTCCTGCCCACTGTGGCCCTCGGGAATGGTGAGGATCACTGACCTAGCACTAGGATTTTTGGCAGGTTGTCCTGGACAATGAAAAAAGAGAGAGCAGGATCATCTGGCGGAGAAATCCTTAACTCATCCAGCTATGATTCGGTGTCTGGTGTTGGATGTGTTCTTGGCAGGAGTAGGGTTGAGGTCCCTTACTAATCGATCAGTCCCAATGCGGCCCCAGTCCCAGGTTTTCAGCACCAAATGTTGGAGAAAAGCGGCACTCACTGGGACGTGGAGACTGATGATTGCAGGCAGGAAGTTCATTGAGAAGCTCTCTCAATGGAGGGGGTCTGAAGAATAGACTTCAGCCCGCCCCTGGAAAGTGGTGGATATGACTTTATTTATTTTTATTTTTATTTTTTTAAAAGATTTATTTATTTATTTATTTATCCCCCCCTTGCTGCTTGTGCTTGCTGTGTCCATTCGCTGTGTGTCTTCTCCGTGTCTGCTTATCTTCCCCTCGCTGTGAGGTCCCGCTGCATCAGCCCATCGCGCCGCGCGGGCCGGCCTGCCCTCACAAGGAGGCCCCAGGAAGCGAACCCGGGGCCTCACACATGGTAAACGGGGGCTCTATCAGTTGAGCCACACCCGCTTCCTGTTGTGAGGGCTTGCTGCATCAGCCCACTAGGCTGCACGGGCTGGCCTGCCCTCACAAGGAGGCCCCGGGAAGCGAACCCGGGGCCTCCCATATGGTAAATGGGGGCTCTATCGACTGAGCCACTCCCGCTTCCCTGGATATGACTTTATACAGTACATCAATAGGCGGGGAAACCGAGTAAAACCTGGGGCCAAATAGGTATGGGATAGTGGGCTAGGAGGTAGGACATTCTTGGAATGCAGGAGGGATTTGTGGTGCCTGGGCCTGGAAGGGGTGAGGGCCCTTATCTGCTCCACTGCTATATGGCTCCTTTGTTCATACTTGGGAAGGGATGGGCTGCCTCCAAGCCCATGGGCTATGGCTTGCTCAATTGGTCATGTAGGTTATGGCTGGAGGCTGCCTTTCTTCAATTTATGTCATGGGGGAATTGAGTCATGGTCTTATGACCTGTTAATCATTGCAAACCTTGTGAGGGGGAACCTCTAACAATAGGTATATGTTCTGATATCCTATCTGGATTATAATTTTCTTGGAGAGAAAGAGAACACAGTGCCTGGCACCAAGAAGACATGCATAAGAATTAATTATATTGATCTTCTTCAGACCTCTTTGATTATTCAATGGCTTTCATTAAAGAAGTGCTTTATGATTTAAAAAAAAAATGCTATCTCCTCTGGTTAGTGGAATTTTCTAGTAATGGTTCACTAAAAACAAACCTCTTCTTTCACCTGTTTTGTTGTTGTTGTTGTATACTGTTTCCATTTGTATTGGTACTGTGCTTCTTTACATTTTAAGAATTACTTAGTTCAAACTCTGGAAATCCTTATCAAGTAAAGAATATTTATTACCTTTGTTTTACAGATAAGGAAAATGAAGCAAAGTTGTTAACTGCTATTGTTTGGAGTCAACAGACATTATTGATCACCATGGACAACGGAACAAACAAATCACAGTTCCAGCCTGATGAGCGTGCCAGCAAGAAAACAAACTACCAAGATACTGTGCAATACATATTGTAGTCAAAATATGAACAGGACATAGAGCAGGAGTACAGGAGAAGAAGAAGAGTGCAGAGAATGTATACCTAACAGCATGGGAAGCAGAGGCAGATTTGTAAATGGTTCCTAAAGAAAAAGAATGAAAGTTGGCCAAGAAGAGTGGGGAATGACTTAGAGAGGGCATTTCAGACTGAGCAGAGGGTACTATATATACAAAGATGGGATATATGTCATTGGCATATATAAAATTATTCTAAATTTAAAGTGAAGAAAACATATTTCAAAGGCAAAATAGATTAAGGCTCAAACTGGAAGTGTCATTATCTGTAGTATGGGAATGAGATTGGGAAACTATAATGGAAATAAGTCTGCATGGTTGGAGTGAAAGCAGTACCCACAGAAGAGTTAGAGATAAAGTTGGAAATGTCAATCAGGCCAAGGGGAGGTAGGGGAGAAGGAGGTGGGTTGAGCTGTGGGGACATTGTTTTAATATCAGTGCTGAGTCAGTAAGAGTAATGAGCCAGAATGAAATCTAAACTCTCCCTTATCTCAGCTGACAGGACTCCAATCAGAAATTTTGGTCATGGTTGCTACTCTTGAAGGTTAAGTAAATCAATTAATATGATATTAGGAAATGATCACACAGGACCTGTGTCTCCTATTACTTATTTTCTCATTCACCATTCTCCAAGCAGCTTATTTCATTATTCTACATTGGGACAAACTCTTTAATTACAAAATGAGAGAATGTTGACCAAAAATATTTCAAATCCCTTAAGCTTGTGAATTTGAACCTTAATTAATTTTCTCCTTTTAAAGTTATTGAGGTGAGTCAAAAGCAAATATAATTCAGTCCAGTGCCCTATGCTCTTCTCCATAGGTCACAAAGTCCTTCCAAATGATCAGGACTTGCAATTTAAACCCTGTTCTCACCTTCAGTATAATGACATCACATGCTCAGTGTAACCACTGAGAATGCTGGTTGAAGGGTGGCAGGCTTACCCAAAGTTGAGAGTATTAATAACCATCATTTAAAATACAACAGAGGGAAGTGGATGTGGCTCAAGCAGTTGGGCTCCCGCCTACCACATGGGAGGTCCCAGTTTTGGTTCCTGGTGCCTCCTAAAGAAGACAAGCAAGACAGTAAGCTGACGTGATGGCTGGTGCAAAAAGATGACTCAATAAGATGACGTGACGAAGAATAACCATGAGGAAACACAGTGAGAGACACAACAAGCAGAAGCAGAGGTGGCTCAAGACATTCGGTGTCTCCTTTCCACATGGAAGGTCCTGGGTTCGGTTCCCGATGCATCCTAAAAAAAAAAAGAATGAGTATGTAACAGACAGACACAGAGAGCAGACAGCGAGTGCAAAACAATGGGGGGAGGGGGAGAGAAAATAAATAAATAAAATAAACCTTTTTAAAAAATAAAATTAAATACAACAGGAAAAAAAATGGAGCTATAGGAGGCTTGTTTACAGGGTCTAACACTGGCTTCCCATTTTGTATTATTTGATTCTCATAGAGGAACAAGCATCAAAGAGCCAGCAGCAGGATCTATAAGATGATATTGAAAAACATGGCAAATTAATTTTCATATATGACCTTAGCTGCAGGCATGCTAGTGATTCTAATTAAGACTGAATATAAAGGCCTACCCATTCTGATTAGCCATTTACTTGCTAAAGCAGCTCAATCTGTGGAAAAGAGGCCAAATTTCCTAAACACATAATTAGTGTGATTCCATGTTCCTTTTTTACTTTTAAAGAGTTCTGTTTTCTTTAAAGTGGTGGCTCAATAGTTTCCAGTGTGTTTTTACTAAAACATGCCCTGATAATACTTAATGCTCCACATACTTGTCAAATCTTCATGATCTTTAGTTCTATTTTTTGCAATACCCCTTAAATGTGTTAGGCTAAATTCCTTTAGTTATATATGAATCATTGTTGGGGATTACATCCATAGTGATAACAAATTAGAATGATCATTTGTGTTCAGGCTTTTTATTTTCTGTCAAAATATAATTCAATATGATTGTTATTATTGCTGTTTATATTTACCACTGTGGTAGCCTGGAGATATGTACCCCAGAAAAATATGTTCTTAATCTTGATTCATTCCTGTGGGTGTGAACCCACTGTAAATAGGACCTTTTGATGGAGGTTACTTCACTTAAGATTTGGTGCCCAAGTGAATCTGGATGGGTCTAAATCTTATTACTGGAAGCCGTATACGGAAGGCCACAGAGAGAGAGAAGCCATAGGGAGCAGCCAGAGGCTGGAAGTCAACGGAGCCCAGAAGAGAAAGGAAACACTGACACCATGTGCATTGCCATGTGACAGAAAAGCCAAGGAACCCCAAAGCTGTGGAAAAGCCAAGGAGCACCAAAGATTCCTGGGACCCCAAAGACACCAGCCCCAGGAGGAAACGAGCATTCTAGTTTCTGAAATCTTGAGTCAATAAATTCCTGCTGTTGTTTTTTTTTTAGCAGCCAAGACACTAAAACACCCACATTTCCCTTTTTCAGGGTTTTTCATTCCTTCCTGCTGTTCTACGCTTCCTTCTGAGATTATGTCCTTGATCCTGAAGAACTTCCTTCAGCATTTCATGTTTTCTGGCAACAAATTCTTTTTATTTCTCCTTCATTGTAAAATGATATTTTCTCTGAGAATATAATTATAGGTTGTCAGGATTTTTTTTTTCTTTCAGTAGTTTTAAATGCCATTTCATTCTCTTCAGGCTTTATTAGTTTCTGTTGAAAAGTCAGCCATCAATTATACTGTTGCTCCTTAGAATGTAAGAAGTCTTTTTCTCTAGCTGCTTTTAAGGTTTTCTCTTTGACTTTGTTTTTCAGCAATTTGACTATAACAGGCCTAAGAGTGATTTTCTTTGTGTTCATCCTATTTGGAATTCACTGAACTTCTTGAATCTTTGGGTTTATGTATTTTATTCATTTTGGGAAAATCTTAGTCATTATTTCTTCAACTATGGCTTCTGCCCCACTCTCTCTTTTTTCTGGGTCCACAATTTCATGCATGTTAGACTATTTGATTGTGTTCCACATGTTTCTTATATTCTGTTCCATTCTTCCTATTCTTTTATTTCTCTGTGCTTTGCTGATATATTATTCCCCCTCATCCCCAGATGGCTCCCTCATCTGTTTGCTCATTGTTTTTTGCTCATTGTCTCTTTGTTTTTTCTTTAGGAGGCACCAGGAACCAAACTCGGGACCTCCCCTGTGGGAGGCAGGCACACAACTGCTTGAGCCAAATCGGCGCCCTGCTCGTTTTTTGTTTTGTTTTGTTTTGTTTTGTTTTTCTGCTCGTTGCCTGCTTGTTGTCTTGCTCATTGTTTGTTTGTCTTCTTTAGGAGGCACCAAGAACCAAACCCAGGACTTCCCATGTGGGAGGCAGGTGCTCAAATGCTTGAGCCACGTCTTCTCCCTGCTGGTATATTTTCATTCATGTTTTCATGTAAACAAATACTATCTTCTCCTTCAGCTGTTGTTATACACTGTCAATTAATTTTTAATTTCAGGTATTCTATTTTTCAGTTCCAGAATGTCCATTTGATTCTTTTTTTAAATTATTTTAATAGATTACAGTTCTTGGGTGAAATTTCTCTATTTTTTTTCATCCATTTTGTCCATTTTTCTTTTTACTCTGTGTCTGCTTCTTTTTATCTATGTTTTTTCTTCATTGTCAAACGAATTTTCCTGGTTTTTAAAAAATGTCTCTTAATTTGCTGAAAGGTATAAATTAAACTAGATGCTGAAAATGCTGTTATTTTCTCCCAGATAAGATTTGCCTTGCTGTTTTTCTGTTAGGTTTTTCTGTTAGGGTGACAAGACTTATCGCCTCAGTTCAATCAGACACTGGGCTGGGCCATTGTCTTTTGTTTTATTTTAGGAGGTACTGGGGATTGAAACTGGGACCTCATACATGGGAAGCAGGTGCTCAACCACTGAGCTACACCCACTCCCCTGCTTTTGTAAGACTTAGACCACCTCTGATTTTTTTGCGTTCCCCAACTCCAGAGCAGTAGTGCAAGGTTTCTGCCCAAGCACAGAGGCATCCCATAGGAAGAGAGAACAGAGAGCTCCACAGCTCTCATTAGGGGACTGAAGTTACTTGGACCAGAGAATGGAAAGTTCAAGCCTAAGGCTGCTATTGAAAACAATGGAGATTTTGGTGGTGAGCATTAAGAGGAAGCAGGTAGCTTTATGATAGCAACAAACAAAATGGCAAGCCAGCTAGGAGAACCAGAGAAAGAGACAGTTAAGAAGAGCCCTCCTGAGATCAGAGCAAGTCTCAAAAAGTGGCCTCAGAACTACCCCCACAAAGAGGCTGGACAGTAACTGGATCAGACTGTGGAGGAATTTATGCCCCAGGATACTGTCAAAAACAATGAAGAAATAAGTCAGCAATTAGTGAAGGCTAACATAACACCTGGGACTGATATCCATAAAGGCAAATCAGTCAACAGCTTGAGGGAGATGGGGGAAAGAGACAGTGAAAGAGAGCCTGACTGAAACCACTGCCATCCCAGGGGATGGGCTGGAGAGTCAGGGTGACAGTGTGCAGGCCAAAGCTGCATATTCAAAGGAGCATCAGAGGTGGCACACTGCAGGGGAGAGCAGACAGACCTCACTGACCTAGTCCAGCCAAGTCACTAAGCCAATAAACAAGCCAACAACAACAATTACAATAAACCTGAAACAGGGATTAGTATCCACAATTGCTACAATTGAAGTGTCCAGTTTGCAACAACAAATTTATGAGACATGCAAAGAAACAGGAAATTATGACTCATATGCATATTATGAGATGTGACTATGATCAAGCTTTTTTTTTTTAATTTTCTTCATTAACAAGGACACCTTGGTCATGTCATTTAACCAATCTGTGCTCATTTATTCATCATTCAGAACACTGAAGAAACAATTGAGTTTGTTTTTAGGATTAAGATAAATGTGCCTGGACAGGATTTTGTAAAGTAATGCCTCCATAATTTGTTAAGCTGATTTTTGTCTGTTATTTTATTTTTGAAGTTGAAATAAAGTATAAAAAATAATTTAAAAAGAAAAAAAATTTGAAGAAGATTCTGACAAGCACTTATTTAAGGCACTAGAGCAACCACTAAGAAAATAATTCAAAAATATAATTTAAAAATCACTGAAGGATTAAAATATCACACTAGAAAATATTCACTTAGTGTAAAAAAAGCAGTAAAGGGGTAACAGAGGAATAAAAAAGACATGAGACCTAGAAAACAAAACGTAAAATTGTAGCTGTTAATCCAACTCTATCAATAATAACATTAAAAGTGAATGTATTGGAGTGGGTGTAGCTCAGTGTTTGAGTACCTGCTTTACATGTATGAGGTCCTGGCTTCAATCTCTGGTAACTTCTATAAAAAAAAAAAAAAAAAAGTGAATGGATTAAACATTCAAAAGACAGAAATTGTCAGAGTGGATTAAAAAATAAGTTCCAACTATATGCTGTCTTCAGGAGATGCATTTTAGATTCAAAGATACAAATAGATTGTGAGTAAAAGAATGGAAAAAGTATGTCATGCAAACAGCAACCATAAGAGAGCTGGAGTGGCTATATTAATAATGGACAAAAGAGATTTTAACACAAAAATGTTATTAGAGATAGAGGAACATTTTATAATGATAAAAATGTTAATTCATCTGGAAGATATAACAATTACAAGTATATATACACCTAACAACTAACAACACAGCCCCAAGTACAGGAAACAAAAACTGGCAGAATTGAAGAGAGAAACTATCCAACAATTAGAGTTGGAGACTTCCACTCTCCACTTTCAATAATGGACAAAACAACTAGACAGTAGATGAACAAATATATTGAAGACTTGAATAACACTATACACTATACCTAAGAGACATCCATAGGACACAGCTCCTAACAAGAACAGAATATACATTCTACCGTGCACACAGAACTTTCTCCCTGATTGACCATATTCTAGGCCATAAAGCAAGCTTTACTAAACTTAAAACATTGAAATCACACATGTTCTCTGACTGTAATGGAATGAAACCAGACATCAATAACAGAAGAAAATTTGGGATATTCACAAATCTGTAGATAGTAAACAAAACACTACTAAAAAGAGGAAATACAATACTGTGAGATGGATGAAAATGAAAAATACAACCTACCAAAACATACGGGGTGCAGTTAAAGCAGAGCTTAGAAGTTTTTCCATCCATAGTTGTTGTATTAGTCAGCCAAAGGGGTGCTGATGCAAAGGACCAGAAATTTGTTGGCTTTCATAAAGGGTATTTATTTGGGGTAGAAGCTTACAGTCACAAGGTCATAGAGAGTAAATTACTTCCCTCACCAAAGTCTGTTCTCCCTAATCTCTTACTGTCTGATGGCTTGGACCCTTGCTTCCTGCATGCTAAACCAACAAGCTTTTTGCAAGAGCTGTGTGAAGGGAAGCGGGAGTGGCTCAGTCGATAGAGCCCCCGTTTACCATATGGGAGGCCCCGGGTTCGCTTCCCGGGGCCTCCTTGTGAGGGCAGGCCGGCCCGCGCAGCCTAGTGGGCTGATGCAGCAAGCCCTCACAACAGGAAGCGGGTGTGGCTCAACCGATAGAGCCCCCGTTTACCATGTGTGAAGCCCCAGGTTCGCTTCCCGGGGCCTCCTTGTGAGGGCAGGCCGGCCCGTGAGGGGCTGATGCAGCGGGACCTCACAGCAAGAGGAAGATAAGCAGACATGGAGAAGACACACAGCGAATGGACACAGCAAGCACAAGCAGCAAGGGGGGGATAAATAAATAAATCTTTAAAAAAAAAAA
>JAQZBX010024599.1:0-30061 GCA_029593785.1 Cabassous unicinctus
ATTGTCTATTAATGAACATTTACAAGGTTTCTAGTTTTTCACTATTATGAGGAACATATTTGTACATGTAACTTTACATACTTTTCCAGTTATTTCCTTAGGATAATTTCACCAAAGTAAAATGCTGGGTAAAGGGTATACATATTAACAAACTGAGTACATATCGCCGAATAACCCTCTAGAGAGGCTGAACTTATTTTTACCCCTTGCTCTATGAGGTATTTGCAATCTTAACATGTTAAGCTCTGGTAGGCAAACATTATAATCATTACTGTTGAATTATTTGATTACCTGATAGAGAAGCTTTGATCAAATTCTGAGAGAAAATTTTACTTTAGCCATGGAAGCCACTAAGGCTTCAGTCTCATGTTGGGAAGCAACAAAATTTGCTTACTTGTTTTTAAGTAGTTTGTTCTCAAAGTCTATAAAGTTACTGACTGCTTAGATTTTCATTTCCCCTTTTGATGCCATAGTCAAGATTAACTGTAGAAGAATTTGGAAGGATTGTGAAAGGTCACTAATCTTACATCCTCTTCATCTTACCGTCAAGCTGGTTGAAACAGGTCTAACACTTCAGCTTCCCACTGTGACTGGATCATTCTTCTTTGTATCCTCAAATTTCTTGCTTGAAATACTGTGTGGATTTCTTCCTTTCTTTTATTTTTTTTCCCCAAAACTCTTTCTGACTCATCCAGCAGGAGACTTATCCCTTTTTTCCTCATTCCACTGAATTTTTTTTAAAGATTTATTTTCTTTCTTTCTTTCTTCACTCTCCCCCCCATTGTTTATACTCGCTGTCTGCTCTCTGTTCGCCTTCTTTTTAGAAGGCACCAGGAACCGAACCCAGGACCTCTTGTGTGGGAGGGATGAGCCCTATTGCTTGAGCCATGTCTGCTTCCTGCTTGTTGTGTCTTCATTGTGTTTCCTCGTTGTGTCATCTTGTTGCATCAGTTCGCCATGCCAGCCTATCGTGCCAGCTTGCTGTCTTGCTCATCTTCTTTAGGAGGCACCAGGAACCGAACCTGGGACCTCCCATGTGGTAGGTGAGCGCCCAACTACTGGAGCCACATCTGCTTTCCCTCCATTGAATTTTTTTTTTTTTTTTTTTTGAGGTACGAGGGCCGGGGATTGAACCCAGGACCTTGTATGTAGGAAGCCGGTGCTCAACCACTGAGCCACATCAGCTCCCCTCCATTGAATTTTGATTTTACAACAACTAATCGTCTCTTTTCTTCCCTTAAAACAGGACTGGACCTGCATCTCACATTATTTCATCGGAAAACCCAGTGAGGCAAGTGGGTCAGTACTGTTACATGTATGCATGCTAAGAGGCAGAGTACGTGATACGCCCATGGCTACTCTAACAAGTAGGATGTGATTTAGGAGATAATTATAATCTAGAACACCTGACTAAAGCGTTCCACAGGTAGAGTGGACCACCTTGTTGGTACTAGAAAGAAACTAAGCTTTTTTGAACACTTATTGTGTGCCAGGCACTGTGTTAATAATTTTCCATAAACTGAAAGATTTAGTGTTCTAATTATACTTTCAGAAACTGAGGATCAATCAGTGTTTCACAGAATCTAGTTAAGTTAGGAAGTCAGAATTTAACCCGGGATCTCGTACATGTGAAGCAGGCACTCAACCACTGAGCTACACCTGCTCTGCTGGAAGTCAGAATTCAAATCCAAGTCCACCTGATTCCAAAGTTTATGGTTTTCATTATACTGTGTCCTCAATAGCATTATATTTGTGACAGTTTAAATGTAGAATAAACCATAGCAAAGGGAGAGCCAAAATTTCTCCATTTGGTCATTTCCCTATATTTTATTCTAACTCCCCCCCAGGTTCCAGTTACCAACCCCAACCCAACTTCTCCCTTTACCCCGACCACAAGCACAATCTTTATTTAAAGGATTGGCCGCTATAGTTAGGGCAAACTTCCCTAGTGGTGGCACTAACTTAGAACAGTGGAATATACCTATTCAGGCAGCCACGATGTTCATTCCCTGTATGTAATCAAGCCAATTTTAATCAAAACTGCAGAGTTAGACCACCAGTATTTAAAACCACTGACGTTTGGGTTAGTCTATACCCAGAAACAATGGCTTTCAGTGGGGAAGGAAGAACAGGGATTTTTTCAAACAGCCCCCACAATTCTATCTTAGGGACTCTGGGAAGAACAGTTGATTGTGCGTGAGGGTACTTTATAAGTAGGGTGGCTCTAGAAAGTAACTCACATTACCAAGTGTAAGAGATGTTAATCCTGACGTTTGCTCTTGAGGATTACTTGGACTGAAGATAGGCCAAAGCTACACTGGACATTAACAAATCTTTCAGACTGTGAACAGAATGGTGTCATATTTATTGTCAGTTGAATGATTGTTTTACTCTGTGTATCAACTTAGAGAAAGTGTTAACAGGCTAGACACTCTCTTAGCCTTGATCCTTAATGTTTAAACATAACTCTTTGTACTCTTTGATTCTACTTGTATTTAAGAGAAATTGGGGACACCTGATAAGTCCTTTGATTCCTGTTAGACACTGTGGTAAATTGAATCACGTGCCCCAACAGAAGACATGTTCTTTATCTTAATCTCTGTTCTTGTGGGTGTGAACCCATTTGTAAATAGAACCTCTTGAAGATGTATTATTAGTTAGGGTGTGATCAAATTGAATCAAGTAGGTTAATTCATATTACTAGAGGCCTTAAAAAGAGAGGAAATTTGGACACAGTCAGCCAGTAGAAATTAGCAAGGGGAAGAAGCCAAAAGAGAGAGCCATAGGAGAAGCCTGAGGACATGACCATGTGACAGAGACAGAGATGCAAATCAAGGAACCTCAAGGATTGTGTCAGGACATTACCAGAACACTCTAGAAGAAAGCATGGCCTCGCCAACACCTTGATTTGAGACTTCTGGCTTCTGTGGAAGACCCCATTAGTTGCCTTTCCAAGTTTATTCCCTCAGCCCCCTTCCTTGTTTCTTTGCCTACTTATTTTGTTTAGGAGCTCACTGGCCCTGGCCGGACACTTCCATTTTATTTCCTGGTGATTGAGTTAATCATTATAATGTTATAATATCTCATTATAATGATGATGAAGATGATGGCCAACACTTACTGAACACTTAACTCTATGCTAGGCATTTAAAAAAGCACCTTACAGGTGTTAACTCATGTAATTCTTCTAACAAAGCTATTAGGAAGGTATTATTATTAATCTGAAGCCCAGAGAGACTAAATAACTTGTGTAAGGTCACATAGCTAGAAAGCAGTAGAGATAGGTTCTAAACCCAGGCAGTTTGATTCCAGAGCCTGCTCTAAATCACCTTGGCCGGTGTGCCAATGAGACATAGGGAAAGTCTGCTAGGGAATGTCTGGGACACTTCAGAGAGAGTTATTTTTCTACCATGGAATGCTATCATCTGCATCTGATACTTGGAACTGCTATAGCCATCTCATGACCATAAGAGGAGTTGTGGCTGAGTATGGCACAGTAGCAAGATGGAAGGCACTTAAGTTTTTGAGGTCATTCTTGAGCAATGGAGTTAACTAACTTTGTAACTGCTCTACCTCTGGAATTCTTTTTATGAGAGGTAATAAAACCAATATTGCTTAATCCACTTTAGTTAGGTCTCCTATTATTTGTAGTGAAAAGCATCCTTGCTGATACACATACAAATAAGTATAATTCCAACCAGAGAAATACTATTCTTTTAGAGAGACAGATTATTTACACTCTGTGCAACATTTTTATTCATTCAACAAATATTAATTGAATACCTTCTATTTACCAAGTACAGCGCAAGTTGTTAAACTGAACAAGATGAGCATGGTAGGTTTTTGCACCCATGAAGGTTATATTCTGGTGCTAAGTGTGGCAAATGCTATGAAAGTGGAGGGAGGAATATTTAGACAAGGTACTGTGGTGAACTGAAGCCCAGAAAAGTACGTTCTTAAAGTTAATCCATTTCCGTGGGTGTGGCCCCATTGTAAGCAGGATATTTTCATGATGCTTCTTCAGTTAAGGTGTGAACCTACCTCATTCAGGATGGGTCTTAAACCTCTTATTGGAGTCCTTTATAAATGGAATGAATATATAGAGAGAAACCATAGAAGCAAGAAGCTGAAATCAACCAGACTCGGAAGAGAACGGGTCAACAAGCAGATGCTGCCATGTATCTTGTCATATGGCAGAGTAGCCCAGGATCGCCAGCAGCTGGTCTTCAGGAAGAAAGCATTGCCTTGATAATGCCTTAATTTGGACATTTTCTCAGCCTCAAACTGGAAGCTAAATTTCCATTGTTTGACTGGACCCATTTCGTGGTAACTCCTTTCAGCAGCCTAGCAAACTACAACAGGTATCATGAGGACCAATCTAGCCTGGAAGTTCAGAGAAGGCCATGATAGAATCCAGTATAGGGTGCGGGGCATATGGGAATCCCCTATTTATTTATTTATTTATTTATTTATTTACTTTTTACCCATTTTAAACCTCCTCTCCCCCACCCCCCTATATTTTTTATGTGATGTTTGTACAATCTAAAAATCTTTAAAAAAATAAAATAAAATAAATGTTATTACTAACTATAGCCAATATCTTAAAAAAAAAAAAAAGAATCCAGTATAGGCATGTGTGTCAAATTCAAAGAATCCACACCACAGCAGCTAGGAAGAGCCACTTGTAAATTTGTTTGGATTTAATTTGTGATTATGTTTTGGTTTTAGTTGTATAGTATACACATAGTATCTTATGTGCGTAATAGTGTTGGGTATATATATTTTTAGGTTACATTATAATAAAAGAGTTTAAATCAACATTGAGGGTCCAAATATTTTTCCCTTTTAAAGGTAAATACTGAGGCCTATTTAGAAGAGCAAACTATTATGAAATATAAAGCAAAGGAATGGGAACCAAGGCATTTGGCATCTATTCCTAGCTCACTGGGTAGCAGCCATCTGTGTCCTGAATTCCATAATTTGGAAAATATGATCTATAAGGAGTTGCAACAGACTTTAGAGGTTTTGAACTAATGAAGGACACAATTTTTAAATCCCTGTGCTGCTGTGAAAGTTCTGGAAACTATTCACAAGTTTATTAAAGAAAATAAAAAGGCAAAGGAAAGGGGGCAGGTACAGGACATGACAAGACGGCAGGGAAGGGAAAAACCAAGAGGCAGAATGTGGCTGGTAAACACTCCACAATAGGAAACAGTGCTGTCATATTACAGCAGTTGCTGAATAAATACTTGTTGGAATTTCCAGAGATGACCAAGCAAACATCAAGAAGGAAGTGGCTTTTTTTGTTTGTTTGTTTGATTATGGAAAATGTCTAACACGTACAAAAAGTACAGAGAATAATAATGAGCTGTCACGCATATTATCTCCCACGCTCCATTCTTCCTACCATTTCCTCCCCTAAATATGTCGGCCACTCATCTCTAAAAGATATTTTTGTTGAAAAAACAACCACGTAAGCACAAAGAAAAAAGAAAGTTAGCTCAATTCTCAGAGCTCTCCAAAAGGACAGCGCCCCGGAGAACCCAGGGCGGCGCTTCACGTCCCGGGAACCCAGGCAGCCACAGCCAAACCCTTACGTTCAAAGCCGGGACTGCAGCCGTCGCCTCTGCACCCGGCCCTTTAGGGCGTGGTTGTCTCCGTCCCCCAGGCTCGCAGCCTCGCGCACCCCGAGCGCCCCCGCCGGCCTCCGCCGTCTCGGCGTAGGGTGTGGCGCGCCGCCCCGAGGCGCAGGGCCTGGGCTGGGGAGCGCGCACGCTGTGCGTCCTCGCGCTCGCTCCGGCCTTGGCCGGGCGCGCGGGGAGGGGGAAGGCGAACAGTTTGGCCCGCCATGTTCTTCTCCGCGGCGCTCCGGGCCCGGGCGGCGAGTTTTACTGCCCAGTGGGTAAGGAGGCTTGGGGTAAGCTCGCGCGCCGCCGCCGCCCTTTTTGCTGTGTCCGCGCCTACTGTTTGGGCATTGGAGAGTCCTGGCTCGGGACGGGCTTTGCAGGCGTCGGCAGGGACACTGCGGCCTTCGCCCTCCATCCCTGGGAGGCCGCGGCAGCTCCCCAGCGAGAAGGGAGCTTCGAGGGAGGGTCGGCGAATATAGCTGCGGCTGGTGCGTGGCTGCCCCACGAGAGTGGGGAGTTTACGCTTCATTTGGTCAAGAAGAAGGTGAAGGAGGGGGTCGCTTGGTGGTCTCTTTTTCGCTATTTCGTTCCACCGGGAACATAGGCCTGCCCGGGGTCTCTGGTTGATCTGCTTTCAAGATCCCCGCCCCCGTGGGAGGAGGCACCCTGAAGGTCAAGCCTTGGTGACCTTGGTGCTCGAAGGTAGCGTACTGGAGAGAACTCTTCGGAGTGTAGGCTCTGGTTTTCTCGGTGAAGGAATTACTAAGCGTTTCCTTAGGTCAAGAGAAGGTTGACCAGTGTTTGTTTCATTTGGTGCAGTTGTGCTTGCACATCGGAAATGCTCGGTAAATAATCAGCACCACAAGTAATACACCCAGCTAAGGAGTTTGAACGAGCTTTTGAGATCATTCATGGACGTCTGATTATAGGCAGAGAAATCGAATCTCAGAGAGTTAGAAACACAAGTTAATTTTAAAAAGCAGATTCCAGAGATGGCGATATTAACAACGGGGCATTTACTGGAAAGAAGTCTTACTCTTCTAGGGGGGAAAATAGAAATGTTGGGTGCAGTCATCAGCAGAAGATAGGGAGACAACGTACTTCAGTAATTAGAACAGAGTTTGGATCATGGCTTCACGCCTTTTCTAGCTATGTGACCTTGGGCTGTTCATCCTTCTAACTCTTAAGTTTCCTCAGTTGTAAAATGAGAATACTCCAATTTGCAGAATTTAGTCTATCAATAAACATTTGAAATCCTGCTGATGTGGTTCCAGAGAACATGTAAATGTTAAGGATAGGTAACGTTTGTTGACTTTTTCTGATATGCCAAGCACCGTGCTAAGTATTTAGTTCATACATTTCATTTCAATTTTTATAATAGCTCTTAGTCCCTGTTCTTGTGGAATTCATGGTCTCATGTAAGATGGACTCTTAAATGAAGGTAAATGTGATACAATGTAAAAGTACAATGTTAGAGGTATGAATAGGGCCATTAAATTTGGTTTGAAAGTGGAGTAAGATTTTTCCTGGAGGTAATGCTAACATCTTAGGTGGATTGGGGGAGAGAGAGTGTTATAGGTGGAAAGGACTGTTGATGTTGGCAAGTGTTGCTTGATTCAACTGTTTGAGGTACGGTGTATTCTGAGATGAAATAAGAGAGCTAAGTTGGAGGCCAGATCTTGGAGCTCCTTGCAGGTCATGCTATTGAATTTGACTTTATCGTGGAGGCAGTGGAGAGTCAGTGAAGGGTTTTAGAACAGCAGAGGGACATGGTCAGTTTTCTGTTTTGGATGGATTACTGGGTGGGACAGGGTGGAATGGGTTTCACTGGAGCCTTTTAAAGGCAAGGAGACTAAATAGATTAGAGACTTGCAGAATCCTGGGCAAGAGATGATAGGAATCATAACTTGTATACTAGTCGAAAGGATGGGAAAGAAGAGTACAGATACATGTCTTTTTGCTTGTTTTGTTTTTGAGGTGAAGGGGTTAGAGGGTTGAATTGAAAAGCAGTTTAAACAATGAAAAACAACAATAACTTCATGTAGTAGAGAACATTTTTATGTTAGTTTCTGCAACTTAATTTTCTTTTTTACAAACTGTACCTGGTTTGTAGTTATGTTCACAATAAATATTTAATATATTTCAATCTTTTCATTAGGATGTTTTCCTTTTTCTGGAGCACAGTTATAGCTGCTTTAAAATTTTTGTCTGGTAATCTCTTTCTCTTGAAAGTGGGTGGTGTTTACCCTTTTATTGGTATGTTGAGTAATTTTGGATTGTATCCTGGACATTGTGAATGATATGTTTTAGAGGCTCTGGATTCTGTTATATTTATCCAAAGAGTATGTTTTATTGTTATAGCAGGCAGTTAGTTGAACTCAAACTTCAATCTCTGTCTCCCTTATGCTGGTAGGGACTGCAGTTCAAATTTTGGTATTTTACTTAGCTGGACTGCTGCTTGGAATCCACCCCATGCACATACATGGTTTGGGGGTAAGCCAGAGATATGGATAGAGTTTATACACAGAATTTGGAGTTCCCCCTCTCTGGCTCTTCCTTTTTTTGGATTTCCCACTTCACTTTCATTCCTGTGCCTGAGGTTGGCCCAAACTCTGTCCTCAGGTTCTTCAAACCATTAAGACTGAATGTTTTTTCTTGGGAACTTCAGCTGCTCAGACTGGGGCCTGCCTTCAGGTCAGAAGCTGTAAAGAAAGAAAGGGGAGGGAAAAAAAAGATACTTAATGCTTTTTTTCACATATGGATTCTGGGCTGTGTCTCTGCCTGCTTTTGGCTGTGCTCCAGTGCCTTCAAAAAGTTTACTTTTTAAAATGTTTATCCAGAGTTTATAGCTGTAATTCATTGGGTTGGCCTGATAATGTCTACTCAGCCATACTAGAAGCAGAACCTTCTGTGGTGACATTTTTCTTTCCGAATTTTAAGTTTTGTAGAATGAAAAATGTTTTTCCCTTTCTATTAGAGATTCTTAGAACCTGAGTTTGCAATGTCCCACAGTATCTACATTTTAGCTCAAGGACTCACTCTCTCTTTTAACGTTAAATGATAGGCATTGTATTAGTTTTATATTGCAGCTGTAACAAATTACCGCAAACTTGGTGACTTGAAACAACCCAAATTTATTATCTCATGATTCTGTAGTTAAAAGTCTGACACTGCTCTCACTGAGCTGAAATCAAGGTGTTGGCAGGTCTGTGTTCCTTTCTGGAGGCTCTAGAGGAGAATCGGATTCCTTGCCTTTTTCATGTTCTAGAGCAGCCCTCACTCCTTGGCTTATTGGCCTCCTTTCTCCATCTTCAAAGCCAGCAAGGGAGATTGAGTCCTCTTTACATTGTATCACCCTGAACCTGCTTCTGTCAGTCATCATATCATCTTTTCTGCCTCCTCCTTCCACTTTTAAAGACCCTTGCTGTTGTTGGGCCCACCTGGATAATCCAGGATAATCTCCTTATTTTATGGTCATTTGATTAGCAGTCTTAATTCTATTTGAAACCTTAATTCTCCTTTGCTAAATAACCTATTCACAGGTTCTGAAGGTTAGTATGTGGTTTTAGGAAGGCCATTATTCTCCCTATCACAGCCATAAACAGTTTAGGGAAGAGGGAAAATGAGCACACTTTTAATTCAGTGAGGTTCAGTGGGCCATTATATAAACAAACAGATCTAAATATGGGAGGTATGAACTCAGTCTCCATTTCAAAGATGTACTGTCAGAACTTCCTTTCTCTTCAGGCAGCACCATCCTAGTACACTTGAGTAATAACTTATAGTTTCTTTGGCCATATATTGCCTACTGGATGAAAGTAAGTCTGGCTTTCAGTGGGAAACCTTGACTCACTAAATTTTATTTATTATTGGAGAAGTTGTAGGTTTAAAGAAAAATCATGCAGAAAATACAGAGTTCCTATATAACCCCCTCCTACACAGGGTTTTCACTATTTTTGACGCTTTGCTTTGTGTTCTACCTTTGTTACAATTGATGAAACATTATTATAACTTTACAACTAATAATATCCATAGTATACATTAGGGTCAACTGCCTTGTATAGTCCCTGTGGTTTTTTATATTTTTATTTTAGTGCTATAAATACAACCTAAAATTTCCCCTTTTAACCACATTCGAATATATAATCCAGTGGTGTTAATTACATTCACAACTTTGTGCCAGCATCACTATCACCCGTTACCAAAACATTTCCCTTACTTCAAACAGCATTAAATAAGCACCAAATAAGCATTAACCCCCCATTCCTTACCCTCAGCCCAGCCCATAGTAACCTGTATTCTAGTTTCTGACTATATATTTGTTTCTTCTAAACATTTTGTATCAGTGACATCATACAATATTTCTCATTTTGTGCCTGGCTTATTTCACTCAAGGTCCATTCATATTATTATTATTATTTTTTTAAAGATTTATTTATTTTTATTTATTTATCCCCCCCCCTTGCTGCTTGTGCTGCTGTGTCCATTCGCTGCGTGTCTTCTCCGTGTCTGCTTATCTCCCCCTTGCTGTGAGGTCTTGCCGCATCAGCCCACGGCGCGGCGCGAGCCGGCCTGCCCTCACAATCAGGCGCAGGGAAGCGAACCCGGGGCCTCTCATATGGTAAACGGGTGCTCTATCCATTGAGCCACACCCGCTTCCCCCACTGAGCCACACCCGCTTCCCTATTCATATTATTGCATGTATCAGAACTTCATTCCTTTTTATGGCTAAATATTCTTATACACATACACACACCACATTTTGTTTATCCATTTATCTGTTCATAGACACTTGGGTTGTGTCCATCTTCTGGCAATTGTGAATAATGCTGCTATGAACTTCAGTGTGCAAATATCTGTTTGAGTCCTTGCTTTCCATTCTTTTGGATATTTATCTGGTAGAGGGATTGCTGGGTCATATGGTAGTTCTAGGCTCAGCTTTCTGAGGACCTGCCAAACTGTCTTCCACAGCAGCTGCACCATCTTACATTCCCATCAGCAATGAATGAATGTTCCTATTGCTCCACAGCCTCCTAAACACTTTTTTTTTTTTAATAGTATCCGTTCTGTTGGGTGTGAAATTGTATCTCATTGTGTGTGTATGTTTAAGAAGGTCCGGGGGGGGGAGGGGGTGGTTTGAACCCGGGACCTTGTATATGGGTAGCAAGCACTCAACCATTGAGCTACACCTGCTCTCCTCTCAGTGTGGTTTTGATTTGCATTTCGCTAATAGCTAATGATGTTGAACATCCTTTCTTGTACTTTTTAGCCATTGGCATAACCTCTTTGGATGAATGTCTGTTCAAGTCTTTTACCCATTTTGTGATTGGGTTGTTTGTCTTTTTATTGTTGAGTTATAGGATTTCTTAATATATTCTGGATCTTTAACCTTTATTGGATATGTGGTTTCCAAATATTTTCTCCCATTCCACGGGTTGTCTTCTCACTTTCATGATAAAGTCCTTTGATGCACAAAAAATTTCAAGTTTAACAAGGGTCCATTGATCTGTTTTTTCTTTGGTTACTTGACCTTATTTGATATTTTCATATGTGAGAGGTTTCAGAACCTACCTACTGGCAAAAGTACATTAACAAAGCTATAAATTCTTCCTGGTAGAGAAGCAACTGTTTGGGATTAAATTGCAGAATTGCATATCTATAATGGTGATTGGACAAAGTTTAATTTTAGTAGGGTAATAAAAGTATGCATCTTGGGGCAAAATTAGGAAAAAAAATTTTTTTTGATAGTGTAAATATACTTAATTAAAAAAAAAAACAATAGCTGCCTAAATATACTGGCATATGAGTTCCAAGAGAGAAAAGAAAATACAAACACTCTATTAAAAGCTTCCATTTGCCTTTTCAAGCAACTGTAAAGAAAATACTCCAATTCTGTTTAACAATATGGTTTGGGGAATTGAACATGTTTTTCCATGATAAAAATATAATTATGGTGTCCCCAATTTTGATAATTTGTAAAGGGTAGAATAAAAAGGCCCGTATAGTATATCAATAATGAATGCCTCCCTCTCTTTGAATCAAATACTGATTATAACCAGTGTAAGAAATTAATCAAACTTAATGAAATGTGCATCAAAATGTGCAGGAAAAAATACATTTCTATTTCCTCTCTTTTTAACTCCAGTTATTTACTAATGGGAAAAATTAGGAAATTTTGCTTATACTTTGAGGTTCTAAGCTATGATTTACAGTCCAGAAAAGCGATCTTCTTCCATTATCAACATCCATTTAATGTGTTGTTGTAGTAAAATAGAGACTTGTTAGAATACTTAAAAATGGTCAATAAACTGTTGGAAATACAGCAGAACATAATTTTGTCATTTTATATTTTATTTTTGTATTAACCAATTTACAGTGCACATAGAAACTGCGCAGTTTTTAATCCCCTTCACTTCAAGAATGACATAAAGAAACTAGAAAATGCCCAGAAAATGGTAACTAAAATTATTTGAGTGTTCCAGCTCCTGTGTGAGGTCAGACTTAGAAAACTGTGAGTGCCTGAGAAGAGGGAGTTTCAGAAAGGGGGAGTGAAGTATAACTTATGAAGGGGAGAGAATGGGTAAAAAGACTTATTAACTCAATTACAAAATACTCTTGAAGGAAATAAAGGAATGTAAAGCTTTTCTGAGGATATGGTAATACTGTGAAAAATTACACAGGTTGAAAAATACAGGAAATGTCATGCCTTGTTCACTTGGTTACATTTATAGTGTTAGGTAGCTCATGACTAATCTTTTGAAGTATGGAGAAGGAAGTTCCTTAATAATGGTTATTATATATAGTCTTTAATATTTCTACACGTATATTCTGGGTTGGAAAAGATGGCCTGGCATTTCTTTTTCTTTTTCTTTAGTTCATTAGCATTTTTAAAAATCATTTGTAAAATCCATGAACTATGAATTAGGATATCGATAAAGTATAGTACACCTAAAGCAGTAGTTCCCAAACCTGATTTAAAAAAAATCACCTAGGATGCTTTAAAAAACACTTGGGCTCTTCCTCGAGATAGATTTATTAAATTTTAAATGAATATATGCTTATCTGAGTATTAGTGCTTAGGACTATTAAATAAAGCAATTTAAATTTGTATAGCATTTGCTTCTGTTTGATTCTCAATTTAAACTGAAAAAGTTGTCTTTAAAATTTACCAGTAATTGTTTAGACCAAAACTTCTTAAATCATTTAACATTTTGAAAATGGAGGTTTGCTCTTTTAATTTTTTTATTAGAGAATTTCTGGGTTTACAGAACAATCATACTACACACACACACACACACACACACACACACACACACACGATTCCCATATACCACCTTATTATTAACACCTTGCATTGGTGTTTTACAGTTTTTGCAATTGATGATTGTATTAGTCAGCCGAAGAGGTGCTGATGCAAAATACTAGAAATCTGTGGGCTTTTATAAAGGGTATTTATTTGGGGGGTAGAAGCTTACAGTTACCAGGCCATAAAGCATAAGTTACTTCCCTCACCAAAGTCTACTGCCATGTGTTGGGGCAAGTTGGCTGCGGAAGTCTGCCAAGAGTTCAGGCTTCTTGGTATCCTTTCTTCTTGGGGCTCTGTTTCTCTCTGGGCTCAGCTGCTGTGCTCTCTCCACACGGCCAGCTGTAGACTATCAGGTGAACGGCTCTGTCTTTCTCCCCGGGGCTTCTGCCGTGTCTAACAAACCGTCTCTATTACTCTCTGTTCTTCTCCTGTGTGTTCACTTCCCGGGCTCCAGCCCAAAACTCCCAGCTCTGTGCTTTGCCATGTCTTTTCTCTGTGAGTCTCCGCTCCTTGGTGGGCGGGGACTCAGCACCCTACTGACATGGCCCAATCAAAGTCCTAATCATAATTTAATCAATTAAAAGTGATACCTCTGACAGACCAGTTTACAAACATAATCCAATAACTATTTTTGGAATTCATAAACAATGCCAAACTGCTACAGTGATAGTACATTTTTATATTTGTACTCTTATCTGTGGTCCATGGTTTAACTTGGTGTTTACTGTGTTACAGTCAACTCTTAATTATTCAGAGCCTCATCTGTTTATAAGGTTATTGAGTCCCATTGTTTGACCTTTTTTACCTTTTTTGTTTCTTGCGTAGCATTTTTAGAGATTTAGCTTTTTTTTTTTAAATTCCTCATCCCATGGTGCTGCGAGAAAAAAAGATCATTGGGAACTAGTGTTGCTGTTAAAGCTCTAATAATAATAGTAGTAGTAGATTAACATTTATTAGTACATAGAGTATTAATGACACTATGCTGAACACTTTGTCTCATTTGATCTTCACAATAACACTTTAAAATAGGTAGTGTTGTTATTTTATAGATGAGGAAACCTGGGTGCAGAGATGCAGAGCATCTTGCCCAGGGTTACAGTAATTGGTAATGATAAAGTAAACCAAGGTCTATTGACTAAAATGATGCTTGGACATTTTATTTCTATGAGTTATTCCTGTCCTTAGAACAATTGAATGTTGCCTGTATTATTATTGGATATTAGATATCCAAAGAATGCTTTGTTTAATTTATGATCAAGGTGGCTGGAATTAATCTTTAATATGGATATCATTATCTCTCATGCTCCTGTAGTACCTGGGCTGTTCATGTACCTTTTCTATAATATAAAATTTGACTATATTTAATTTGCCTGGGAAAATCAGTTTTAAAATCTGAATTAACATTTTTAGTTAAAATATTGATGGAATTTTCTTTGGAGGACCTTTGTAAAAACCTTCCTAATATATTTGAAATATAGCAAAGCTTATAGTGGTAAAGGTATGTACCCAAGTGAAGAAAACCTGTGCTTGACTCTGGCTCTTCATTTAGCTACCTGTGTGTTCTAGGGAACATTCTTCCCTGCCTTTCTTTGAACCTCAGTTTTCTCATCTGTAAAACAAGGCTTGATGCTAATATCTGTTCGGAGTAAATGAGTTATTATTGTATTTGTAAATTTTGTAGCATAGTATCTGACACTGTAAGCATTTGTAATTATTATGCTTAGTCTTGAAATAGATTTCACATTTACTATTAAATCATCATCTATTAAACATAAATTGCATTGAAAAACTTTAATCTTATTTTTCAAATAAGTAAATGTAAAATGTAAAAATACCTACTGTCAGTGTATCATGGACACTAATTTTGGTGGGAGCTTTTAATTTTCTCTGCATATATTTGTTCTAGACAGCCGAAAGAAATGGCCTTTGCTAGAGTTGGTAGTTGGGGGATCTGTAGGTAATAATCTAGCAGGTATTAAGGAACAATGGGGGAAAAAGTATGGAGAGATCAAACATCACTTTTGACTTAGCAGCTCTTTCCACATGTGAGTTGTGATCCCTGCACAGCTGCACACATACATTGTGGGTTTAACCAGTAGATGTTATAGATAATCTGAAAAGTAAACTCTCTGCCTGAGTTGACTGCTAATAATTGAAAAGACATATTTTCAATTGTCTGACTGTAACCTTACTTTCTGACTAACTAGGTTACTGATTGTGTTAGTTTTGTCTTATAGCTTCCTTGTTTCTTTTTGAGTTCCCCTGGCTGGATGTGGTCTTGTGTACTGCAGATGTCTGATAGAGCTGAAAGGTGGGCAGAGTTGGATACTATGAGTGCTTGAGCAACAGAAAAAACTCTAGAAAAGGGTAGGGCCCATGAAAGATCATTAAGGGACCCTATTTTCAGGGAATGGGTGGAAGAATATAACATTTTTATGTTTGTCATTTTACACTATTAAAGGAGCACAGGCCTTAGAGTCAAAGCACCTGGGCTCAAAAACCCATCTCTGTCATTAATTGTGTGGTTTGGGACAAGTTACTATCTTCAGGCTTCAGTTCTTTGAATCCAAAAGGAAAATAATAGTAACTAACCATAGATTTTTGAGGACTCAATAAAAAAAGATATATAGAAGTGCTTAATACAAAGCTTGACTCCAAAGAAAATACTCACAAAATTTGTCTGCTGTAAATCTTCTCCATTCCTTTTGAAATACACTGAAAAAGAATAAGCTAGAATCGAAAACCATCATTAATTCTGCTTTGCATCAGGGTATGTTCTTTTAAAATTTCTTTTAAGTTTTTAAAGATTTTAAATTGAACACAGAATTTCTCCTTTTAACCACTTTCAAGTGTGCAATTCAGGGTTGGGATATGTTCTTGATTTTTAAAAAAGTTGTTTGGATTTTCATTTGGAATTCATTGACTATATTTTAGACATTTCAGAGTCTAATAAGAAGGTGGGGGAAAACTCAGCTTACTCTTTTGAGTTAGTCCAGGTTATCTAAGTTGTTCTTTCCTTGTTCTAACATCCCATTCCTGCAATGCCTCTGAATCCAAAGGGCCCATTAAGTAGGTAAGGTTGTTAATTCACATTTTATAATTTTATTTATTCCTTTATTGAAAGGAACTTGCCCTGCTTGTAGAAGGTGGCTCGCTGAGCTCTCCTACAGAATGCTTTGGGAGACCAGTTCAGTTGTGGGTGTGGGACAAGGGATTGTTGGCTCTAGGACAGTGCCTAGTCTATGAGGAAACTGTATCTAAGGAAGAGGAGACATTTGGAACTGTGTAAACAGGGGAATTCCCAGGGCTACAAACAGCATGTCCAAGATAGACCAGCTGCACAGAAAGTATCAGGGAGGCCCCCATGCTTTGGCCTTGGGCTATTTTCCAAACTCACCGGATAAACCCTGAAGGGAAGAGCACTTACACTGGTCAATCTGCAAGGACTGGGAAAGGCATTTTCTTTTTTCCCTTTTATTATTATTTTTGATAGCACCTCTTATTCAAGGATAACTCTTATCATAATACTAGCTTAGAAACAAACTGAAGAAACAGATGACTCAGAATCTAAATTCCAGTGATAATGCACAAAATATCAAAATGTCTAGGTTTTGGAGAGCAGATGTGGCTCAAGTGGTTGTGCACCTGCTTCCCACATGGGAGGTCCCAGGTTTGGTTCCTGGTGCCTCCTGAAAACACCACCACCACCAAACAATAAGCAAACAAATGAAAAACAAAAACAACTCAGGGAGCTGATGTGGCTCAGTGGTTGAACGAGCTCCCGGGTTTGATCCCTGGGCCTGGTACCTCAAAAAAAAAAAAAAAAAAAAAAGGATTGTGGGAAGATGGCAACAGACTAACAGGCAGAGCTGAATGCTCTCACAAAAACAATGGAGAAAGAGGCAGAAAACTGTCTGGGGAACCTGCTTTGGGGGTCAGCAGACAAGGACAGTGCCACACAACTCCCAGGAGGGTGAGGGCTAGAGATACAAAGAAGCCAAAACGACAAATGTGAGTTACCAAGCCCCCGTGGCAGCCAGGAAGGGCTCCCTTTCCCCATCCCCAAGATATTAAATTGGGGTAAAACCCCTGGCTCCCTGCAGCCAACTGATGGGAACAGACATCTTCCTTCCTATCACCTGTTTCAAGGGAAAGGGGAGAGGAGGTTGGGGTACTTTTTTTTTCAGTGATTTTGGCCAGCAGAGCCTGCCTTGGATCTCCTCTCTGGATATTCAACACAGGAACACACCAGAAAGCTGAGACTGAAACACCTCAGTGGAACGGTGTGTTAACCAGCACCATCTGCTGGCCAGTCTGGAAATTGCATGGACAAAAACCGTGTTCTCTGTATCTAATCCCTGGGAGAAAATCTGTGCCCCACTAGTGAGTCCCTGGCCTGATTTTGAAAACTTAAGATGGGCAGTTTTAAAGACTGGGAATAAGTTGAACCAAATATCAAAGAAAAGCTGTGAAAAAGAAAACAATAGGTAAGATAGAGAAATTAGCCATCAGAATAAATTCACAACGTATGCAGATGCCTAGACATCAGCAAAAAATTACAAGCTATACTAGGAAACAGGAAGAGATGGCCCAGCCAAAAGAACAAACCAAATATACTGAAGAGATACAGTATTTAAGGCAATTAATCAGTGTTAATCACACAACTCTCCTTAAGTCAATTCAAGAGATTTATAGAAAATATGACTAAAGAAATAAAGGAAATTAAGAAGATCCTGGGAGAGCATAAAGAACAATTTGAAAGCCTGCAAAGAAAAGTAACAGACCTTATGGGAATGAAAGACACCGATGGATGAGATTAAAAATACATTAGAGGCATATGAAAGCAGATTTGAATTGCTTGAACGCAGAATTAGTGACTTTGAAGGCAGAACATCTGAACTGGAAAAGACGGAAACAGAAAGAGAAGAGAATGGAAAAAATGGAACAGAGTCTCAGGGAATTGAATGACAATGTGAAACGCACAAACATCAGCATTATTGGTGTCCCAGAAGGAGAAAAGAATGGAAAGGGGGCAGAAAGAATATTTGAGGAAATAATGACTGAAAACTTCCCAACCCTTATGAAGGACATAAATATCAGTATCCAAGAAGGACAACACATCCCAAACAGAATAAACCCAAATAGACCTACCCCAATACACCTGGTCAGAATGATAAATATTGGAGATAAAGAGAGGATTCTGAAAGCAGCAATAGAAAAACGAAGCATCAAATACAAGAGAAACTCGTTAAGATTAAGTGCCAACCTCTCATCAGAAACCATGGAGGAGAGAAGAAAGTGGTATGATGTATCTAAGGTAATGAAGGAGAAAAACAGCTAGCCAAGAATTCTGTATCCAGAAAGCTGTCCTTCAGAAATGAGGGTGAGTTCAAAGTGTTCGCAGACAAACAAAAGCTGATAGAATATGTAACCAAAAGACCAGATTTACAAGAGATTCTAAAGGGGGTGCTGCAGCCTGAAAGGAAGAAACAAGGGTGAGAGATTTGGAGAAGAGTTTAAAAAAGAAGATTATTAGGAAGGGTAAGCTAAAGGATAAGAAGACAGACAATAGAACATTATGACAATAGAGAACCAAAGGACAAAATGGATGAAGTAATTAATGCCTTTGCAGTAATAACACTGACTGTTAATGGATTGAACTCCCCAATCAAAAGACATAAACTGATAGAGTGGATTAAGAAATATGAGTCGCCTATATATTGTCTACAAGAGACCCACTTCAGACGTAAGGACACAACCAGGTTAAAAGTGAAAGGTTGGAAAAAGGTATTCCATGCAAATATTAACCAAAAAGCTGGAGTAGACCAGATAAATGTAAAATAATACTATAGTATATGAACAATAATTACTCTGGGCAACTAGCAGATTGTTCCTGTGATCAGTATTCTGTAAGTTTCTTCATACAAAACAAACACTTGCTTTTAATTGAGGAGGACTGTAGAGAGATATATTTTTTTTGGATACTTCATTTTTCTTTAACCCTTTCTTATGCATACTCATTAATTAAAATAACCCATCTGGATCAATAATGATTTAGCATGACTACTGTTGAAAAAGATTTTGAGTTTTTCTGCCTCATAAAATGAGTTGGCATATTGTTATCTGGAATGAATGTAATTCATTCCATTAAGATATGAAGAATTCCCAAATAGGAATTTGATTATGCAGAAAGAATTATGGCCTAAATGGAATTGAATAACTAAACTAATAACTTATTTCATTCTTAGAGATTATGATGTCCAGTAAGAGCTGTAATATAAAAATTAGAATTACGTTATAATTTCTATATATTAGAATTATTTACATTTATAAATGTTTATTGCTATACTATCTATTTCTTATAATTGATTATATTAAATTTAGCCTGGCCTTTCACTCTTGTTTAAAATTTGAATTTCTTTCAGTCTATATTTCTATTTATTTTACAATTTTACAATAAAGGACTTTTTAACAGCTAGAAAAAAGCCATTGATTATACCCTTTGGATAAATCGTATGATATGTGAATATATTTCAAAAAAACTGCTTAATAAACAAATAATTGTACAAGAGTAGCCAGAAATAGCAGCTATGTACAGCAGGGGAAACAGGTTGAAAGGTGAGTAATTTTCTTGTTTGTCTGTTTTTTGTTTATTATTATTATTCAAATAATGAAAATGCTTTAATAATGATTGAAGTGATGAACACACAACTTTGTGATTATACCAGCTATCATTGATTGTGCACTTTGGATAAATTGTATGCTTTATTAATATGTATCAATAAAATTGATTTAAAAATAAATAGGGTGGGTTGGGGAAAAATACATCAAATGTAAGATATGGACTATAATTAGTAGTAATATTTTGACAATGCTGTTGCATAGTTTTTAACAAATGCAAGGTGTTGGTGGAGTGGTGATGTTTGGCACCCCTGTGTGATGTTATGCATGTTTATCTTGTAGTTCACAACTTTAACTACACACTTATTGTTTATGTATGTTCATGTATGAATGATACACTTCAAAAAAATAATAATGAAGAAAATAAGACACAAAAAGACAGATACACACACACAAATAGTAATTAAAAAAAAAATCTAGGTTTCTACAAAAGATTGCAAAACATACAAAGAAATAGGAAGAGATTACAGCATTAGAAACCATAGTGGGGAGGATCAGACCTGGGACATTCCAGACAGACACTTTTAAAAAATTGTTCTAAATATGTTCAAAGAGATAAAGGAAAACATGGACAAAGAATAAAGGAGATCAGGAAAATGATAGATGAACATGAAGAGAATATTGGTAAAGAAATGGAACTTAAGAAAAAGAACCAAACAGAGCTGACCACCACAGAAATAAAAAATTTCCTAGAGAGGTTTGTTTTAGTTTTCTTGGATGCTGAAGCAAATAGCATGCAAAGGATTGGCTTAAACAATGGGAATTTGTTTCCATTTTTGAGTCTAGGAGAGTCAAAAATCTCCCAGAAAACTGGTGTTCAGGGGCCGGCTGCTTACAGTCCTTGCCCTTGGCTTTTCTGTCACATGGCAATGCACATGGCGGCCTCTCCTGACTTCTCCCTTCTATTGACTTCCAGCTTCTGGCTACTCCCCTGTGACTTTCCTTCTCTGAGACCATCCCTATAAGTCCTTCAGTAATAGGATTAAGACCCATTCTGAATCAGTTGGGCCACATCTTAACTGAAGTAACCTCATCAAAAAGTCCTATGTACAGTGGGTTAACACCTGCGGGTATGGATTAATTTTAAGGACATGTTTTCCTGGGGTACCTAGCTCCAAGCCATCACAAGGTTCAACAGCAGATTGGAACTGGCAGAAGAAAGAATCTGTGAATGTGAAAACAAGACAATTGAAGTCATCCAGACTGAGGAGCAGAAAGGGGAAAGAATGAAGAAAAAAATGAGCAGAGCCTGAGGAACCTGTGGGGCACCATCAAGCATACCAGTATACAGATTGTGGAAGTCCCACAAGGAGAAGAGAGAAAGGGGCAGAGAGAATACTGAAAGAAATAGTTTGAAACTTCCCAAATTAACAAAAGATGTGAATGTAGACATCTAAGATCCTCAACAAACTTCAAACAGGATAAACCCAAGTAAACCCACACCATACCATATTATAATCAAACTATCAAATGCCGAAGATTGAATTTGGAAAGCCTCAGCAATGTATTACATACAAGGGAGCCTAATAAGGTTAAATGCCAATTTCTCATTATAAACCATGGAGGCAAGAAGGCAGTGGGAAGGCTGAAAGGAAATATTTGTCAACCAAGAATTCTGTATCGGGCAAAACTGTCTTTCAGAAATGAAGGAGGAATTAAGACATTCCCAGATATGCAAAAGCTGAAGAAGTTCGTCACCACTAGATTGGTCCTACAAAAGATGATGCTAAGGGAAGTTCTGCAGTTTGAAAGGAAAGGGCAATAGACATTTGACTGAAGCCACATTAAGAAATAAGATCTCCAGTAAAGACAATTACGTGGATAAATATAAATGCCAGTACAATTGTATTTTTGATTTATAACTCCACATTTCTAATAGGATCTAAAAGACATATGTATAAAATGTAATGATAACAGCTTTGGACTCGTATGTCATTTGTGACAAGAATTACATAAAGGTGGGGAGACGGAGGGGTATAGGAACATAGTTTATGTATGCTATTGAAGTTATTAAATTGGTACCAAAACAAATGAGATTGTTATATATTTAGAATGTTAAATTTAAGCCCCATGGTAACCACAAAGAAAATATCACAGTATATGCTAATGTATAGAAACAGAAAGAGTACAGGTTACCAGGGGTGAAGGGCAGGGGCAGTGGGAAGTTAATGCAAAATGAGTGTAGGATTTCTGTTTGGGGTAAAGAGAAAGTTCTTGTAATGAATGGTGGAGAGGATACTGCAACATAGTGAATGTGATTAATCCCATCAAATGGTATGCTTAGGAAGGGTTGGGATGGGAAGATTTTATATTGTGTATATGTTTCCACAATTAACGAAAGAAACTAAAATACTAAACAAAATTGGGCAGCTTTGAGAATGGTTATAATGGAAATAACTTGCTACAATTGAGTAAAAGTTGTTGCCAGTTGAAAAAAAAAAGGGGGTAATTTTATCAGTTTACCCTCACTGTTTTGCTTCCTTCTTTTGTTTTATAAACAAAACAAAAGCCCTTTTTCTGAAGCCCCTTTTCCACCATTTTGAAGGGGTCAGCTTCAGACATTGAAATTAAGTTGTTCAAATGCTATGCTAATATAGAACTATATTCAGGTGTTCTGCAGGAATAGAAGGGTAGCAATGATTGAAAAATAAAACCCAAACAAACCCAGTACATAACTTGTTTTAAGTAGAGTACATACATACCCAGTACAGAACTTGTTTTTTTTTTTTTTAAAGATTTATTTATTTATTTATTTATCCCCCCCTTGCTGCTTGTGTTTGCCGTGTCCATTCGCTGTGTGTTTTTTTTTTTTTCTCTGTGTCTGCTTATCTCCCCCTTGCTGTGAGGTCTCGGTGCATCAGCCCACTGCGCTGCACGGGCCGGCCTGCCCTCACAAGGAGGCCCCGGGAAACGAACCCGGGGCCTCCCATATGGTAAACGGGAGCTCTATTGATTGAGCCATGCCCGCTTCCTCATAACTTGTTTTAAATAGAGTACATACATTTTAAATAGGAACCTTGTGAACCAAGGCAGGCAGTTTTGTTCATTTTCTAATCTGTCTCCCTATATATGCCTGCTTAGTTTCTCTCCTAAAACTGCTTGGTGTCTTAGATCTTTCTTTAGAGCTTTGATGCCATCAAGGAAAATAATCACATGTTAAGTAGTTAATAGTAAGTCATTGCCTTTGTAGCCCTGCCTCTAATTAGTGATGTAAGTTTGAAGAGGTCCCATAACTGGTTTAAATCTCTCTTTTCTGGAAATAATACCCACCTTGAAGGAAGGTTGAGAAGATTAATTAATGTGTACCTCAGTGCCTGACCTGTAGCACTTGTCATAGTGATAGCTAATGATAGATAACACCAACATAATACTTACCATGTGCTAGGGCATTAAGCACTTTAGTTAGATCATCTCTTTTAATTCTCACACAACTCTATGAAGTATGTACTGTAATTATCCCCATTTTACAAATGAAGAAACTGGTTCTGGAGCTGGGCTCTTAACTGCTTTGCTTTCTGTAATATTAGATACAAGTGATACATCCTAATTTCAGAGATGTTAGAATGTTTTGTGGAAATGATGAAATTGATACTTCTTACACTAGAAGATATTTGGTATTGATCCACTTTTGGACCACTGTCACCAGTAACAGAAGGATATATATATATTTTTAAACTTTGTTTCCCTTTTTTTTTTTTATTAGAGAAGTTATGGGTTTATAGAACAATCATGCATGAAATACAGGATTTTCATATTTACCCAAGGACCTGCACCCTATTCTGTGGGGAATTAATGAGTTTCCGGTTGTACACAGGTTGAACATTGTTAGGCAGAAATATATACGTATGCTTGTCCGTTATTGTTTTTACTTAAAGACTTAAGTATGGTTTAGGGTAATGTGTATGGTTGCCAAGTTGACAAGGGGTGGACTGTGATGGTTAGGCTAATGTGTCAACTCGGCCAGGTAATTGTGTCCAGGTGTTAGGTCCCGCAAGCACTGGGCTAATTGTAATACAAGAGCATTTATGGACTTCGATCACCAGTAAGTTTACTGTGTGGATGGCTGATTACATCTGCATCAATCAGGGAGATTGCATCATCAATGGGTGATGCTTTTATCCAATCAGTCGAATGCCTTAAAAGGGGAAGTGATTTCAACATTCAGAGAGAATTTCCCAGCTCGTGGTTGGACAGCCAGCTTCTCCCAGAAGCTCATCAAGGACCTTTCATCGGGCTTTCATCGGAGCCCCTGGTTTGCAGCCTGCCTGCGGAACCTGGGCTTGTGCATCCCCATGGTTGCGTGAGAGACTCTTATAAAATCTCATATTATTGACAGACACCTCCTGTTGATTCTGTTTCCCGAGAAAACCCTGACTAATACACCCTCCCCATCAACTCCTTGCATCGGTGTGGAATATTTGTTACAATTGATAATAGCACATTTTAATAATTGTACTCTTAATTGAAGTCCATGGTTTAACTTTTGGCTTCTGTGTAGTATAGTTCCATGGATTTTTTAAAAAAAATTTTTATTCTCTTACCATTTATACAATATAATATTTCTCCTTTTAATCATATTTGGATATGTATTTCATTGCTGCTAATTGCATTCACAATGTCATGCTACCATTACCACCATTCATTACCAAAGCATTTCCATCATTCCAAATAGGAAGCTTGTACATTTTAAGCTTAACTTCCCATTCCCTATCCCTACTCTCTCTCCCCTGGTAACCTTCATTCTAGATTTTGACTCTGTGAATTTGCTTATTCTTATTCCTTCTGTGTCTGGCTTATTTCACTCAAAATTATACCTTCAGGGTCCATCCATGCTATTGCATGTATCAGGACTTCATTCCATTTTACAACTGAATAATATTCCATTGTATGTATCTATATTTTATTTATCCATTCATCAGGTGATAAACACTTGGGTTACTTCCATCTTTTGACAATTGTGAATAATGCCACTACAAACATCAGTTTGGAAATATCGACTTGAACCCCTGCTTTCAGTTCTTTTGGATAGATACCTAGTAGTGGGATTGCTGGGGCATATGATAGTTCTAAACTTAGCTTTCTGAGGAACTGCCAAACTGTCTTCCACGGTGGCTGCACTGTTTTACATTGCCATCAGCAATGAATAAGTGTGCCTATTTTTCTACATCCTCCCCAACACTTGTTTTCTGTTTAATAATAGCCATTCTAATGGGTATGAAATGGTATCTCATTTTGGTTTTGATTTGCATTTCCCTGATGGCTAATGATGTGCTTTCCATTTATGTATCTTCTTTGGAGAGAGGGCTGTTCAATTTTTTGGCCTATTTCTTAATTGCGTTGTTAGTCTTTTTGTTAAGGTGAAGGATTTCTTTTTATATACGGGATATTAATCCTGTATCAGATATGTGGTTTCCAAATATTTTCCCCTACTGTATAGGTTGTCTTTTTTTTTTTAAAGATTTATCTATTTTATTTTATTTATCCCCCCCCTTGCTGCTTGTGCTGCTGTGTCCACCCGCTGCGTGTCTTCTCCGTGTCTGCCCAGCTCCCCCTTGCTGTGAGGTCTTGCCGCACCAGCCCACGGCTCTGCGCGAGCCGGCCCGCCCTCACAAGGAGGCGCCGGGAAGCGAACCCAGGGCCTCCCGCATGGCAAACGGGTGCTCCATCCACTGCGCCACACCCGCCTCCTGCTGTGAGGTTGCTGCACCAGCCCACCGCACCGCTCAGGCCGGCGTGCCCCCACAAGGAGGCCCCGGGACGCGAACCTGGGCCTCCCACATGGTAAACGGGGGCTCTATCCACTGAGCCACACCCGCTTCCAGGTTGTCTTTTTATTTTCATGTTAAAGTCCTGTTTGGAACAATAATTTTTATTTTGATGACGTCCCATTTATCTATTTTTTTCTTTGTATTTTGGGTGTAAAGTTTGAGAAACCATTAACTAACACAAGGTCCTGAGATGCTTCCCTACATTTTCTTCTAGGAGTTTGATAGTTCTACCTTTTATATTTATGCTGAGTGGATTTTTGTATATGGCATGAGATAGGGGGTCCTTTTTTCTTTCTTTTGCAAGTGGAGACCCAGTTTTCCCTGCACCATTTGTTGAAAAGACTATTCTTTCCCAATTGAGTGGTCTTTGCCGGTTGTCAAATAATGTAGCCATAAATATGAGGGTTGATTTCTTAGCTCTCAATACTATATGTCTGTTCTTGTACCAGTACCATGCTTTTTTGTTTTTAAAGATTTGTTTATTACCCCCCCCCCATTGTTTTTGTGCTCGCTGTCTGCTCTCTGTGTCCGTTTGCTGTGTGTTCTTCTGTGTCTGCTTGTCTTCTCTTTAGGCAGTACTGGGAACTGATCCTGGGACCTTCTGGAGTGGGAGAGAGGCGCTCAATCTCTTGCACCACCTCAGTTCCCTGGTCTGCCGTGTCTCTTTTTGTTTCTCCTCTCTGTCTCTTTTTGTTGCGTCATCTTGCTGCGCCAGCACTCCTGCGTGGGTCAGGTCTCTGCGTGGGGCAGCTTGCCTTTCATCAGGAGGCCCTGGGAATCGAACCCTGGACCTCCCATATGGTAGATGGGAGACCAATCATTTGAGCCACATCCGTTTCCCCATGCAGTTTTGATTACTGTGTTGTAGTAAGTTTTAAGATTGGGATGTGAGTCCTCCAACTTCATTCTTCTTCAAGATAGTTTTAGCTATTCTGGGTCCCTTACCCTTCCATATAAATTTGATGATTGGCTTTTATATTTCTACAAAGAAGGTTGTTGAAATTTTGATTGGGATTGCATTGAATCTATGAACTGATTTGGGTAGTATTGATATCTTAATGGTATTTAATTTTCCATTCCATGGGCACGGAATATCCTTCCATTTATTTGAGTCTCTAATTTTTTAGCAATGTTTTGTAGTTTTCTGTGTACAAGTCCTTTACATCCTTGGTTAGATTTATTCCTAAATAGCAATCTTTGATTGCTATTGTGAAAGGAATTTTTTTCTTGGTTTCTTCTTCCTATTGTTCATTGCTTTTGTGTAGAAACACTACTGATTTTTGGGTGCTGATCTTGTACTCCTCCACTTAGCTAAATTCATTTATCAGTTCTAGGAGCTTTGTTGTAGATGTTTCAGGATTTTCTTTATATAGGATCATAACATCTTCAAATAGGGAAAGTTTTACTTCTTTCCAATTTGTGTGTGTATGTATGTATGTATGTGTTTTTTAAATATGTAATTATTCATTTATTCATCCAGCATATATGTATATATTTTATTTTTATTTCTCCCCCTTCCCCCGAGATGGCTCCCTCATCTGTCTGCTCATTGTCTGCTCATCTTCTTTAGGAGGCACCAGGACTGAATCTGGGACCTTCCATGTTTCCTTTCCAATTTGAATGCCTTTTTTTTTTTTTTCCTTGCCTGATTGCTCTGGCAAGAACTTCTAATACAGTGTTGAATAACAGTGGTGACAGTGGGCATCCTTGTCTTGTTCCTGATTTTAGAGGGAAAACTTTCAGTCTATTACCATTAAGTAGGATGCTAGCTGTGTGTATTTTGTCAAATGCCTTTTCTGTTTCGACTGAGATGATCATGTGGTTTTTCCCCCTTCATTCTGTTAATGTGGTGTATTAGTTTAATTGGTTTTCTTATGTTGATCCAACCTTGCATACCAGGGATAAATTCCACTTGATTGTGGTATGTAATTCTTTTAGTATGCTGTTGGAATCAGTTTGCTAGTATTTTGTGGAGAATTTTTGCATCTATATTCCTAAAAAATATTGGTTTGTAGTTTTCTTTTCTTGCAGTATCTTTATCCAGCTGCGATATCAGGATGCTTTTGGCTTTGTAGAATGAGTTAGAGAGTTCTCCCTCCTCTTCAGTTATTTGGAAGAGTTTGTGCATGATTGGAGTTAATTCTTCTTGGAATGTTTGGTAGAATTCCCCTGTGAAGCCATCTGGTCCTGGGCTTTTCTTTCTTGGGAGGTTCTTGATTACTGATTCAATCTCTTTACTAGTAATTGATTTGTTGAGATCTTCTATTTCTTCTTGAGTCAGTGTAGGTAGTTTGTGTGTTTCTAATTATTTGTCCATTTTATCTAGGTTATCTAATTTATAGATCCACTTATATTCCTTTCTCCCCCCCAGCAGGACTGGTAGTAATATCCCCCTTTATGTTTCTGAGTTTTGTTATTTGTATATTCTTTTTTTCTTTGTTAGTCTAGCTGAAGGTTTGTCAATTTCTATGATCTTTTCAAAGAACCAACTTTTAGTTTTGTTGATTCTATTTTTTGTTTTTTATTTCATTTATCTCCACTCTAATCTTTGTTATTTCCTTCCTTCTGCTCACTTAGGGTTTAGTGTGCGCTTCTTTTTCTAGTTCTTCCAATTTTGAGATTAGGTCTCTGATTGTATTAGGGTTCTCTCGGGAAACAGAATCAACAGGAGATATCTGTCAATAATATGAGATTTTAAAAGAGTCTCTCACGCAACCGTGGGGATGCACAAGTCCAGGCTCCACAGGCAGGCTGCAAACCAGTGGCTCCGATGAAAGTCCGATGAAGGATCGTTGATGAGTTTCTGGGAGAAGTTGCCTGTCCAACGAGCTGGGAAATTCTCTCTGAATGTTGAAATCACTTCCACTTTTAAGTCATTCAACTGATTGGATAAAAGTGCTACCCATTGATGATGCAATCTCCCTGATTGATGCAGATGTAATCAGCCATCCACGCAGTAAACTCACTGGTGATTGAAGTCCATAAATGCTCTTGTATTACAATTAGCCCAGTGCTTGTTGGAACAAACACCTGGACACAATTACCTGGCCGAGTTGACACATTAGCCTAACCATTACACTGATGAATTCTTTCTTCTTTTTTAGCATAAGCATTTAGAACTATAAATTTCTCTGTCAGCATTGCCTTCGCTGCTTTCCATAGATTTTGATATGTTGTATTTTCATTTGCTTCAAGATATTTCCTAACTCTGCTTTTCCACATATTTGTGAATTTTCCCTTTCTCCCTCTATTACTGATTTCTAGTTTCATTCCGTTGTGGTCAGAGACTATATGTTGTATGGTTTCAATATTTTTTAATTTATCCAGACTTGTTCTGTGACCCATCATATGGTCTATCCTAGAGAATAATCCATGTGCATTTGAGAAGAATGTGTTATTATGTCTATAAGGTCTAGTTGGGTTAGTGTATCATTCAAGTCCTATACTTCCTTATTGATCTACTGACTAGATGTTCTATCCAGTATCAGTCAAGAGTGGTGGGTTAAAATCTCCTATTATTAATGTAGAATACCCAATTTCTCCCTTCATGTCTGTCAGTATTTGCTTCATAAATTTTGGGCCTCTGCTGTAAGGTGTCTATATATTTATAATTATTATATCTCCTGTTGAGGTGTCCCCTTTATTAGTATGTTATGACTATCTTTGTCCCTCTTAACTGTTTTTCACTGAAAGTCCTTTTTATCTGATAGTATAGCCACCCCAGCTCTCTTTTGGTTACTGGTATTTTTTTCCCATCCTTTCACTGTCAACCTACTTGTAATCTTTTACTTTAAGGTGAGTCTCTTGTACACTGCGTAGTTGGATCATGCTTTTTTATCTATTCTGTCAATCACTGCCTTTTTTTTTTTTTCTTAAGATGTATTTACTTTATTTTTCTTTATTTATTTGTCCACTCACTGTTTGCTTGCCTTCTCCAGGAGGCACCGGGAACCAAACCCGGGACCTCCCAATGAGAGGCAAGTGTGCAACAGCCTGAGCCACATCTGCGGGCTATGGCGTCTGCTGGCTTGTGGCATCTGCTCGTTGTGGCAGGGGTGGTGGCATCCAGCTCATTGAGGCAGGGTCAGTGGTGTCTAGCTCATTGCAGTGGGAGCAGTGTCTGCTCATCTTTTAGGAGGCACTGAGACCTGAACCTGGGACCTCCCATGTGGTAGGTGAGCACCCAACTGGTTGAGCCACATCTGCTTCCTAATCACTGCGTTTTGATTGGAGAGTTTAGTCCATTTACTTAGAAACTCACTACTGATAATACATGTTCTTTTACCATTTTGCTATTTAGCCTTTATGAGTTTTATACCTTTTTTGCCCCTAACTTTCATTAAAGTCTTCTTTTATGTTTATTTGCTTTCATGTGTTATACTGTATCAAGGCCTTTTCATTTCTATCTGAATAGATTTTTCCTCTCTTTTCCTTGTGGTTACCATGGGGTTAAAATTTAACATCCCTAAATTATAACAATTATATTTGGTTTCGTACCAACTCAACTTCAATAGCATGCACATATACTTTTTTTTTTTTTTTTTAAGATTTATTTATTTACTTGATCCATTTTAAACCCCCCCTTCCCCATTTGCTGTTTTTGTGTCCATTCGCTGGGCAATTCTCTGTGTCTGTTTCATTTCTTCTCATCCTCCTCCTCCAGTCTTCACCAGGATTCG
>JAQZBX010024600.1:0-30061 GCA_029593785.1 Cabassous unicinctus
ATGATGATGGTGGTGGCCATCCTGTGAAAAGCTAGCAGATTCCCTGCTTGTCCTGCCCAGCCCCTTGTGCACCCTGCAGACCCAGTGGCTGGCACCAGATGCATGAGGCAGCATGACGGCCTGAGCTCATGGGAAAGATCACAGTCACAGAGGCAGCAGCTCGGCCTGGGACTAGGGCTAGGGAAGAGGTCGCTCTGCTGGGTGAATGTAATAAGCTCCCACCCCTTCCACCTTCCTCCAAAGTGTACGAGGAGCACTGCAATCCCAGGCCCCAGCCAGGCCACAGACCCCACTTAGCAGCCAGCACCAAGAGCAGGCCTGGCAGCAGAGCAGTACACCGGCACCATGCAGGTCACCCTGAAGACCCTCCAGCAGCAGACCTTCAAGACTGACATTGACCTCTGTGGCAGTTTGAAGTTTTTTTATGAATCCCAAAAAGAGAAAGATTATGCTTGTGAGCTAATCCATTGGGTGTGAGATCCTTTCAAGTGTACTATGTCAGTGAAGTGACTCATGTTGAGTCTCTGCCCTCTTGTTGGGACTGATAAAAACAGGGACAAGACACAGGAAAAGGAAGCCACCATTTTTGATCCTGCTTATGTGAGAGAGGATTAGAGGATTGCTTAAGCTGAAGCCCCCAAGAGGCGGGGCTCACCATACAGCTCAAGGGAAGACAAGCCCTGCTCTATGCCTGATAGCTTACGACTGAACTAGAAAGCAGAGCAGCTGAGACTGATAGAGGAGGCCTATAAAGAGACAAGCCCTATGTCTGGTTGCTCACAACTGAGCTCTAGGAGCTGGGCTCTGAGAGTCAGTGAGCTGGGAAGGGAAGATTGAGACCTTGGCAGAGAACAGTGGCCATCTTGCTTTGCCATGTGCCCAGACAACCGAATCAACAGTAGCTGATTGTGGTGAGAAAGCACCTCTTACAGTGCCCCAATTGGGGCTTTTCATGGCCTTGGACCTGTAAGATTTTACCCCAAATAAATTCCCTTTATATACAAGCCAACACATTTCTGCTACTTTGCATCAGCAGCTCTTTGACAAACTAAAACCATCCCAAAGAGATGGTGAAATCACCAAAAGAGAAGATTGAATCTGAAAAGGGGAAAGATGCCTTTCTGGTAGCAGGTCAAAAGTTAATTTATTTGGGCAAAATCCTTAATGATGATACTGTTCTCAAAGAATATAAAACAGATGAGAAAAACTTTGTGGTGGGTTATGGAGACAAAGCCCAAGGCAGTGACAACAGCAGCACCAGCCACAACTCAGCAATCAAATCTGGCCACCATGACTACAGTTACTTCTTCCACAACAACAGCCATGGCTCAGGCCCCAACCCGTGCCCCAGCTGTAGCTCTCATCTCCACACCTACATCCATCACTCCAGCATCAATGACAGCATCTTCTGAACTTGGATCTTCTAGTGCAACCAAACAAGAGACACTTGCAGAAAGCCATCAGAGACACCAGTGGCTACCAGCCCAACATCAACTGACAGCACTTCAGGAGATTCTTCAAGGTCAAATCTCTTTGAAGATGCAACAAGTGTACTTGTGACAGGTCAGTCTTAAGAGAATATGGTTGTGAATATTCTCGCTGTCCTGATTTTGTGATAATCAGGGAAGGCTAAACATTTGCAATATTAGAAACCATGCATGTGTCCCGAGACCAAAGTTTTTCTCCCTAGGTCTGGTTTTTAGAATGCTGGTGATAAACTAAGCCTGATTTATTATATGACCATCCTGTATGGGAAAAGACTGTAACTTTAGGTACCTTTGGGTCAAATTTAAGAGATATAGCAGGGGAACGGATGTGGCTCGGGTGGTTGGGCATCCATCTCCCATATGGAGGGACCTGGGTTCGATCCCTGGGACCTCCCAGTAAAAATTTAAAAAAACAAAAAATATAGAAGGCGCATGGGCCACCAGGCCCCGTGCACGGGTGCACCGCCAGGCCCCGTCCACGGGTGAGCCGCCAGGCCCCGCAAGCCATGCAGCAACATGATGACATAACAGGAGAGTGACACAAGGGAGTGCCAAGACGAGATGCACCAAAAAAACCAGGTGGCATAGGTGGTAGGACACCTCTCTCCCACATCAGAGATTCCGAGGATCGAATCCCAGTGAAGACAGGAGGAGAAGGATGAGAAGAGAGGGCAGGAAATGGACACAGAGAGTTGCCCAGTAAATGGACACAGAAACAGCAAAAACGAGGGGTGGGGGCTAAAAATGGCTAAAAGTAAATAAAAAATAAATCCTTAAAAAATGTATAGGGGAGGAAGATATGGACTATAGTTAGTAGTAATACTTTGACGATGCTCTTTCATGATTTGTTAACAAATGTTTCACAACAATGCAGGGTGTTTGTGGGGGGCGCGGTGTGATGTGTGGGAGCCCTGTATGATGTTATGCATGTTTGTTTTGTAAGATCACAATGTTTACTGAACAATTATAGTTTATGTATGTTCGTGTATGAATGATATACTTTAATAAATTGTTTTTTTTGTTTGTTTTTTTTTAAAAAGAGAATATTGTAACTGAGATCATGTCAATGAGCTACGAATGAGAGCAAGTAATTGCAGACCTGAGAGCCAGTTTCAACAACCCTGACAAAACAGTGGAGTGCTTTTGATGGAAATCCCTGTAGCTAGAGGAAGTCAGGCTGTGGTGGACCCCCCTCAAGCAGCTAGTGCTCAGGCTCTTTAGTCTTCAGCACTGGCTGCAGCTACAGCAACTACAACCCAAAACAAATACAACAACCAGTCTGGAGGACAGCCACTTGCATTTTTATGAAATCAGCCTCAGTTCCAATAGATGAAACAAATCACTCAACAGAATCCTTCCCTGCTTCCAGCATTGCTACAACAGAGGTCGAGAGAATCCTTAGTGCAGCAAATTAGCCAACACCAGGAGCATTTAGACAGTATATTACACTAACTTTGTTCACTGGATTGTCTGGGATGATTTGGGCTCATATCCACAATACGGGGTATAAGGTAGTAGATTGTAGGGCATGGGGTGGGAGGGATCTGGGGCACGGGGCAAGGATAAATACAGAGCATGTCTGCTTATTAGCAGATGCTGCAGATCTACACAGTGTGTAAAATATTATATGACCCAAAACCAACTTTTGAGGGTTTTATTTCTTCTATAAAATAGTAGATAAATTTTCCAAGGTTTCACTCTTTTCAGTGTATTAGATTCAGAAATTTAGTCTAATGCCCTGTTTTATATTTCTTTGATATTTTATAGTTCATTGATTTTAGAAAGAATCTTTGCTGCCTAGAATCTACAGTCTCTATTTCATGGCAACACTGGATAATGGCTTTGAGAAATTGGTAAAATGTTTGGAGCAACTGTAAACAGAAATACAAAATTATTGATAGTTATTATTGCCGCTTCGATACATATACAATTAATGTGTAAGGAAGCCCATTCTTTCATGTTGTGGGCTATGAGGGTGGGGGAGAAAGGGTACAATTTCTTAAAATAAAAATAACAACTATTTTAAAATTCTTATTCATTCAATGTGATGAGACCCTTCTAACATGATTTGAGAACTATAGGCAGAGTTATTTTCCTATTTATATTTTTTGTTTGTTTTCAGAAAAAAAATGATAGGTATCTAATACTGTTTACTTCATCATTATATTGCAGTAAAAATTTTAAAGCAACAACAACAACAAAAAGGCCCTACTTACATTAGGTTTACACCAACAGGAATGGATTAGCTTTAAGAACCTACTTTTCTGGGGTCCATACAGCTTCAAAACATCACCTCCACCCCATCAACACCTTGCATTGGTGTGAAACCTTTGTTACTACTGATGACAGCACATTTTTAAAAAATGTACTTTTTTAAAAACATTAGTTACCTTTGTTACAACTGAGGAAAGGTTATTAAAATAGCTCTATGCATCTATCATTCATTATTTACATTAGGTATACTTTTCCCCACATACCACTTTATTATTACCACCTTATATTAGTATGTTTCATTTACTGTAGTTCTATCAGCCCAGATAGAAATTCTGCACAAGTTATACATCAACTCCCCATTTTCTAACCCCAGTCTATCTACTGGTATTCAGATTTTAATTGAGTTTGCTTATAATTACATCATAACAGTGAGGTTATACAATATTTATCCTTTTGTGTCTGGCTTATTGCACTCAACATAATGTCCTCAAGGTTCATCCATGTTGTCACATGCATCAGGACTTCATTCCTTTTACAACTGAATAATATTCCATCATATTTAGATACTGCATTTTGTTTATCCATTCATTGGTTGATAGACACTTAGGTTGTTTCCATCTTTTGGCAATTGTGAATAAGCCACTATGAACATTGGTGTGCAAACATATGTTCGAGTATCTGATTTCAGTTCTTCTGGATATATACCTAGTAGCAGGATTGATAATCAAATGTTAATTCTCTATTTAGCTTCCTGAGGGACTGCCAAAACATCTTCCACAGCAGCTGCACAATTTTACATTCGCAGCAGCGTTGAATGAGTATTCCTATTTCTCCACATCGTCTCCAAAATTTGCAGTTTTATGTTTTCTTTTTTTTTAATAGTGGCCATTCTAGTAGATGTGAAATGATATCACATTATGGTTTTGATTTCCATTTCCCTAATAGCTAGTGATGTTGAGCATCTTTTCATATGCTTTTTAGCCACTCTTTAAATATCCTCTTTGGAGAAATGTTTATTCAAGTCTTTTGCCCATTTTTCAATCAGGTTGTTTCTCTTTTAATTGTTGAGCTATAGCATTTCCTTTGATAATCTGGATATTAAACCTTTATTAGATATGTGATTTCCAAATATTTTCTCCCACTAAGTAGGTTATCTTTCACTTTCTTGACAAAGCCCTTTGATGCACACACGTTTTTAATTTTGAAGAGGTCCTATTTAGCTATTTTTTCCTTTTGTTGCTTGTGCTTTAGGCGTAAAGTTGAAGAAACTATTGCCTATCTATCACGAGATCTTGATGCTTCCCTCCATTTTTCCCGGGAACTTTATAGTCCTGGTTCTTATATTTAGGTCTTTATCCATTCTGAGTTTATTTTTGTGTATCGTGTAAGTTAGAGGTCCTTTTTATTCTTTTGCATATGGATCTCCAGTTCTCCCATTTGATGAAGACACTATTCTTTCCCAGGTGAGTGGACATGGTAACCTCATCAAAAATCAGTTGACCATTGATATGAGGATCTATTTCTGAACTCTTAATTTGATTTCTTTGGTCAATATTTCTATCCTTATGCCAGTACCATGCTGTGTTGACCACTGTAGTTTTGTAATATGCTTTAAAATAAGGAAGTGTAAATACTCGAACTTTGTTATCCTTTTTCAAGATGTTTTGGCTGTTCAGAACCTACTCTTCCACATAAAAGTTGACAATTGGCTTTTCCAATTCTGCAAATAAACTGTTGGAATTTTTATTGGGATTGCATTGAATCTGTAAATTAATTTGGTTAAAACTGACCTCTTAATGCTGTTCAGTCTTCTAATCCATGAATACAATGTCCTTCCATTTATTTAAGTCTTCTTTAATTTCTTTTAGCAATGGTTTGTAGTTTTTTTGTATGAAAGTCCTTTGCATCCTTGGTTAACTTTATTGCTATGTATTTGATTCTTTTAGTTGCTATTGTAAATTGATTTTTTTTCTTGATTTTTTCCTCAAATTATTCATTACTAGTGCACAGAAACACTACTGATTTTTGTTTGTTGATCTGGTATCCTGCCACTTTGCTGAACTCATTTATTAGCTCTAGTAGCTCTGTTGTAGATTTTTTTTATTTTTCTATATATAAGATCATGTCATTTGCAAATAGTGAAACTTTTACTCCTTCCTTTCCAATATACATGCCTTTTATTTCTTTTTTCTGGCCTAACTGCTCTGGCTAGAAGTTCAAGTACAATGTTGAACAACAGTGGTGACAGTGTGCATCCTTGTCTTGTTTCTTATCTCAGTGGAAAAGTGTTCAATCTTTCACAATTGCATAAAATGTTAGCTGTGTGTATTTGGGCTTTTGAATTTCAAAGATGGAGAGCACAGAATTTCCTGTTCTATTGAATGGATGGTAGGAGAGAAAGAGAATGTTTATATATGCTCTATATCATGTTAAGAAACTTCTCTTCTATTCCTATTTTTCTAAGTGTTTTTATCAAGAAAGTATTTTGTCAAATGACTTTTCTGTGTCAATTGAGATGATCATGTAGTTTTTCTCCTTTGTATTGTTAATGTGGTATATTACATTAATTTTTAATCTTGTATTCAACCACCCTTGCATACCTGGGATAAAACCCACTTGATCCTGTGCTTTTAATGTGCTGTTGGATTTGATTTGCAAATATTTTGTTGAGGGTTTTGCATCCATATTCAGAAGAGAGATTGGTCTGTAATTTTCGTTTTTGTAATATCTTTATCTGTCTTTGTTATTAGGGTGATGTTGGTCTCATAGAATGAGTTAGGTAGTGTTCCCTCTTTAATATTTGGAAGATTTTGAGCAGGATTGGTATTAATTCATCTTGGAATGATTGGTGGAATTCACCTATGAATCCACTTGGTCCTGGATTTTTTCTGTTGGGAGGTTTTTGATGAGTGAGTCAATCTCCTTACTTGTGTTTTGTCTGTTAAGGTTTTTTATTTCTTCTGGAATCAGTGTATGTTGTTTATCTATTTCTAGGAATTTGTCCATTTCAACTAAGTTGTCTAACTTGCTGGCGTACAGTTGTTCATAGTATCCTCTTGTGATCCTTTTTTATTTCTATGGGGTCAGTAGTAATGTTCCCTCTCTCATTTCTGATTTTATTTAATTGCATCTTCTCTCTTTTTTTCTTTGTCAGTCTAGCTAAGGGTTTGTTGATTTTATTGACCTCAAAGAATCAGCTTTGTTTTTGTTAATTCTATCATTTTTTTTTAAATTCTCAATTTAATTTATTTCTACTCTAATCTGTGTTATTTCTTTCCTTCTCCTTTGCTTTGGGATTATTTTGCTGTTCCTTTTCTGCTTCTTCCAGGTAGATGTTAACTCTGTGTTGTTTTTTAATGTAGGTGTTTAGGGCTCTAAATTTCTCTCTCAGAACTGCCTTCACTGTATCTCATAAGTTTTGATATGTTGTGTTCTCATTTTCATTCATCTTGAGCTATTTACTGATTTCTCTTACAATATCTTCTTTGATCCATTGATTGCGTAAGTGTGTGTTGTTTAACTTCCATGTACTTGTGAATTTTTCTGTTCTCTGCCTGTTACTAATTTCCAGCTTCAGTCCATTATGGTCAGAGAAAGTGCTTTGTATGATTTCAATCTTTTTAAATTTATTGAGATTTGTTTGGTTAGCTAACATGTGGTCTATCCTGAGAATTATCCGTGTGCACTTGAGAAGAATGTATATCCTGCTGTTTGGGAATTTAATGTTTTATATATGTCTCTTGGGTCTAGTTCCTTTATCATATTCTTCAAGTTCTATGTTTCCTTAATGATCCTCTGTCTAGATGTTCTATCTATTGCCGAGAGAGGTGTATTGACCTCTCTATTGTAGAGACGTCTATTTCTTCCTTCAGTTTTTCCAGTGTTTGCCTCATGTGTTTTGTAGCACCATGGTTAGATTCATAATTTTTTATGCTTTTTATTTCTTCTTGGTGGATTGTCCCTTTTATTAACATATAGTGTTCTCCTTTGTCTGTTATAAAAGTTTTACATTTAAAGTCTATTTTGTCCAATTTAGTATAGCTATCCCAGCTAGTTTTGGTTACAGTTTGCATGGAATATCTTTATCCAACTTTACTCGTTCAAACTATTTGTGTCTTTACACGTAAGTTGAGTCTCTTGTAAATAGCCTATAGCTGGTTCATACTTATTTTATCCATTCTTCCAATCTAGGTCTTTTGACTGGTGGTTTTAACCCATTAATATTCAGTGTTATTACTCTAAGACAAGGGTTCTTAAAAAGGGGTCTGTGAGCTTGAATTGAAATTCTAAAAAACATTATTCTTGTGGGGACATGTTGGTACAGGTGTGATATATTTATTAAGTAATACACAGAATAGTGTGGACTTAGTAAGGGGTGCATGGTTTTCACCTGGCTGACAAAGGGGTCTGTGGAACAAAAAAGGTTAAGAACCCCTGCTCTAAGAGCAGTACTTACTTCAGTTATTTTAGTGTTTGTTTTTTATAAGTCATACTTTTTTGTCTCTAGTTGTACCCTTTTAGTTACCATTAATGATAATCTTCATTTCTTCACTCTACTCCAAGCCTCTCTCTCCTATCTATTCCTTTCAGCCTGAAAAACTCCCTTTTACTAAAGGGATTCTTGTAGGCGTTACAAGAATTTTTTTCCTAATTCTTGTAGGGCAAGTCTCTTGTTGTCATACTCTTTCAGTTTTTGTTAATCTGTGAATATTTTAAACTCTCCCTCATTTTTGAAGGACTCTTCAGGTAAAGAATTTTGAACGGGCAGTTTGTTTCTTTCAATACCTTAAATATGTCATACCACTGCCTTCTTGCCTCCATAGTTTCTGATGAGAAATCAGTATTTAGTCTTGCTGTGACTCCCTGGTATGTGACAAATTAATTTTCTCTTGCTTCTTTCAGAATTTTCATTTATCTTTGGCACTTGACATTCTGAATAGCATGTGTCTTGGAATAGGTCTGTTAGGATTCATTCTGTTGGAGCATGTTGTACTCCTTGGACATGTTATGTCTTTTATAAGAGTTCTTTCTGCCCCTTTTCCCTTCTCTTCTCCTTCTGGGACACCATTTTATGTATGTTTGTGCATTTCATTCTGTCCTTCAAATCCCTGAGACACTGCGCAATTTTTTACATTCTTTTCTCTATCTTTTCTTCTGACTATATGATTTTGATTGTCCTGTCTTCTAGCTCACTGATTCTTGTTTCTGCCTGTTCAAATCTGCTGTTGTATCACTAGTGTATTTTTAATCTCTTCTATTGTGACTTTCACCCCCATAATTTCTGTTGCTCCTTTTATACTTCCAAGTTCTCCTTCATGATCACAGTGTCTTAATATCCTTTATCTCTTTATCCATATTTTCCTTCATCTCCTTGAATTCATTTATGAGATTTTTAAAAATATCTTTGATTAGTTTTTCCAACTTCTGAGTCTCCTCTGAAGTTTTAATTTTTGTTCTCTTGACTGGGCCATGTCTTCCTGTTTCTTAGTATGGTTTGTAATTTTTTGCTGCTGTCTAGGCATCTGATGATCTTGCTGAATTTGCTCTGAAGGTCAATTTCTCTCTCTTGCCACAAGTTTTATTGTTGAGTCTCTTCTTTGTGTTGTCTCTTCTTTGATGCTTGTTTCAAATTATTCTAGATCTTTAGAGTGGCCCTGTTTAACTGATGAAAGTTTTTCAGCTCCTCTTTATCTGATTCTTGCCCTGGATATATGTTAAAATTTTTAAGATTGCACTTTTTGTGCAATTCTTTCACCTCCAGGAGAAAGCTTCCTTTCTTCTGTTGCTTCTCCCAGAGTCTTGATCTGTGTTGTTTTGTTTTGTTTTTCTTCTTTATTTTATTTACACTCCTTTCATTGTCTGTAGCTGCTATTGCCAGAAGGGCAAATTCTGGGAGAACTCTTTCACCAGATAAGACTTTCTCAAGTCACTACAGGGCCAGGGATTCACCAAGGGGCACAGACCAACTTCAAAGTGCCCTGGGAAAGTATCAGAAAGGACACCAAAGCCTCTTTGATTATTGCCCAAAACTATGCTTTCCTGGCCTGTCCATCAGATGCTGCTCTTCAACAAACTGTTTCCCATCATTCTGAGGAGGCACTGTGTCTTTAAATTTCTACTGCCCCCACCTCTGTTCAGGGCGGGTGGGGGGTTGAAACAGTAGCTCAGAGTCAGGACTCAGCAATCCAAATTTGCTAATCAAAAGCCATGATCATTGCTCTGCTATGTACACCCCTACTCTTGAGGAAGAGGATTTTTTTTTCTGTCAGCAACACTTAGCCAGGAACTGGACCCCAAGGTAACCCACCACAAGAATGTAGGATAGATGTCCACTGCCACCATGCAGAGAGAGCTACTTACTGTTCTTTACTGTTGTTTGTCACTTTCTTCCTCCTGCTCTGCCCTGGATACTGTACAGTGTTCCTCTCACCTCTGGAGCCCAAGAACAGTTGTTTCAGACCAGTTCCTACTTGTTTAATAGCTGCTTTGGTGGAAAGACTGAATCCTGGAGCTCCCTATGCCACCATCTTCCCTGGAAGTTGACTCTCCAATCTGTCCTCATTATTAAGGAACACCTAATTTGTCTGTTAAATGAGATGGGGTCAATGTAGGGAAGGGGAGAGAAGAAGAGTAGCTTAGAGTTTATTGAAATTACCCAGGTAGTGTAGTATAACACTAATAAATTTTATGAGGAAGAACACATAACACAGTCTCAAAGGGTAAGGAAATCACTAAATACTAAATATATGTTTTTTAATAAATTATTTCATCTTCAGATTTTCACACTTAAAGGGAGTTAATACTTGAGCTGGAAGCTCAATTGTGGAAAAATTAGAAAGTCAGTGGATCTTAATTTATCAGTGCAACAAAATCATACATGCCCTGGCTGAAACTTGCTAAAACAGAAGCCCCATGTTTGAGCCCTGGCATGTGTGTATTAAATAATCTTTCAGATGATTCTAATGTTCATCCAGGATTGAGAACCACTGAGAACCATTAAGCTAAACAGAAGAGAGAGGTAAGTGTTATCCTGTAAAGGTGAACCAGGGAGGTAGAGAATACTTTCAGCTTCAGTTGGGGTTGTATAAAAATTTGGAGAAAGACGCTAGGAGAAGGAAAAGTGTAAGAGGGTGCCATGAATATACATTTCTTCTTCCATGAATATACAGAAACAATGATATCTGTCCTTTTCTGATCCTCTCTTTTTTGTGGATTCATCTGACCAAACCTTATTGTATCATTTTAAAGTTAAACCCGTTTTATTCTGCATTCCTGTCTTTTTCAGTTTGAAGAAAAACAATTAACCTTTCTTAAAAATTGGGATTAAAGTGGATTTGTCTTTGTATCCCTTCCAGTCATTCTTCTGTCTTACTCACAATCATACCAATTGGAACATATTAGATGCTGTCTGACATTTTGCCCTATTTGTTACACACACACACAATCACACTCACACTTATCTATCTATCCATTTATTTATGTATTTAGCTCCTGCATACCTACCTGCCTATCTATCTATTATCTAGAGAGAGAGAACACACCCACTTAGTATGTGCTATGCTTTGATACTTTAAGAAAGAGGTTGGGGATGCATCAGGTAAATAAAGAATACTTGAACCTTACCTTGACATAGCTTATTATGTGATGGTTGAATTTCATAAAGGGCTGAAATGGATCCAGAGGGAAAAAAAAGAAAATGTATCCATTTCTTTTCTTCTTTGTAGCTTATCCTGTAGAGGCACAATTGAATGAGTAATCACAAGGTGAAATAATTGCTAAGTGAGAAAGAGCTTACAAGGTACAATGGGAACACACAACAGTTACCCCTAATTTAGTCCATGGGGAAAGGGTAGGCAAGGGAAGTAAAAAATTTCTTCCCTGAAGAAGTGCTATTTAAGATACTTGAAAAATGAGGAAATCAGCCAGATGAAGCAGAGAAGGAGTTTCAGGTACACGGGCCTAGATATGGGATATCCATGACAGAGCTGATGTGGTTGTAGGCTGGAGTCTCTCCTACTTAATCTTAATCAAGGGTGTTGTTTTAGTTTGCTAAGGCTGCCAATGCAAAAATACCAGAAATGTGTTGGCTTTTATAACGGAATTTTATTAGGGTAATGGATTACATTTTTGAGGCTGCAAAAATGTCCAAATCAAGGCATCATCAGAAATGCTTTCTCACCAAAGGTCGGCTGCTGGTCAGATCTTGGGCTTCTGCCATGTAGCAAAGCAAATGGTGGCTTCTCCTTGCTTTGGGCTTGCTCTGCTGATTTCAGACTCTGGCCCCTCTCTCAGCCTCTTTGGTTTTTGGGTTTCTCTCGAGTTCTCCCTCGGTTTCTCAGGGTTTCTCTGTCTTCCTGCAGTCCTCTCTCTCACATGGCAGGGTCAAAATGGCAGCTCTTTTTCTCTGTTTGTTTTTGCTTTCAGTTGTCAGTTTATATAAGACCCCAGCTAGAGGGTAGAGACCCACCCTGGGCCTCACCTCACTGATGTAGTCCAATCAAAAGCCCTAATGTGATCTAATCAAGCAATCTCATCAAAATGCAATCAAAGGGGCCCACACTCACAAGGATGGATTAATTTCAGAACAGGATCTTTTATGGTATTTACAAAAAACTTCAAACTCTCACAATTGTTGTTTGCTAATGTTAATATTTGGTCATTGTATTTTTGTCCCTTGACCTCTCCTTGGAATTCACATAACATTTCAACTGAATACCAGAATTTCCTTGGTTTTCAGTAGTCTCTTTTATAAACTCTAATCTGAGATTTAAGTCCTGTGAATGATTTCCAGCTTACTCTGCTATTAGATATAACCCTATTTGAAAAGGAAAAATGAGACTGTTTAGTTTCTTCATATAGCTTTTCAACTCAGGCAGCCTTTACAGAGGCTGGAGAAGGGAAGGAATTGATATAAATCATGCAATACATCTGTTAACAAATTACAATCTGGAAGAAACTATTAGATGTACCAAAGTATTATATGTTTAAAAGTACCAGAATCAAGTAAGTTTGGATTATGCTGAATTATAAATTTAATAGCTTTTTCTGTTTGTTTTGCTGTTAGAATTCTCAGAGTCTTGAATATGTAACCTTTAAGGGGAAATTATAGTATATAGTAATTTCCTCTTGATTTCTTGTTTGTTTTTTAATTTCTTGTTTAGTTTTGTGGAATGGAACAGACATTTGTTGCTTATTCATTTATTTATTTTATGTTTGAAGAGAGATTCTACTTTTGGTTGACTCTTTATGTCAATAAGGTCTCTGTCTCATGAAAGCCAGAAAGAACAGAAATTTATTTTCCTTGAAACCTAGTAGTTAGAGTTTGATGAAATACCTAACTTTGGCCAATAAGATTCTCCCATTGGGCACTTTGAATCATGAACCAGTATTGAAAGAAAGCAAAGGGGTGGTTTAGAACTCAGTCTGGAGTGCTAACAGCATCTGTTGACTAATGCATTGGTGCCAGTGGTAGTGTCCAATGGCAAGCAGCAGCTTCTCCCTAACCAGGCTGCTCCAGTGGAACCTGGACTCTGGTTCCAACTGCCCTTGGATCCTGCCCATTAACGAAGACACATTCTTAGCCTACTGTCAACTTATGAGCAAACAAATGTCCTTCCACTACAGTCCTTTTCTCTTTACTAGAGTCCATTTTTGTTTTTATGGCCAAGAATATGTTTGCAGAACATCTCTGGTAGAAATGTTGCAAGTAACATATTTTGAAAAAATTAGCTTAGGAACACAGGTATATATTCCAAATATCAATGGTCATGATCTTTCAGCTGCCTCTAACCAAGGCCAAGATACTTTTTGCCACTCCAATCCCATCTTCATGAATCCTTGTGGCATAAGAGGGAAGGATCTATATCAATTGTTCTTGAAGGCAGTTCTAATTCTCTTTCTTAGCACATGCATTGTGTTTCAGGCCTGTAAAACTTAATCATAGAATGCCTAGGTATTTTACCCCCATATTTTACTTGCTTTCATCTTGGTTCCACTAGATATCAAAAGGTTCTCCATGACAGGTAGAGTGATTTCTTGTGCTTGAAAAAATAAAGTGGCATGTAGGCTATAGAGTAGGCAGAACTGAAGTTAAATCCTACTTTGGTGTTTGCTAGATGAAATAGAAAAGGCAGATGCTAGGCCAGTGCCCCTCAAGGTCTGTTTCTTTTGAAGTCTTTTAATTAGGTGATGGTAAATTATCTTCTGCTCAGACATGGGGTATTTTGAACCTAAATTCTCCAAATGTTTGGGTACAAGCCTTAGCATTTCTGTTTGTTATTTGCTAATGGTGTAGCTTTGGGTTAAATTATGTAACTGCTCTAAGTTTCAGGGCCTCATCTATAAAATGAAATACAATTCTGAGGATTCTGTTACAAATGCCAGAAAAGTTGTCCAAACTACCTTAAGCAGAAAAGAATTATATTATATTTTATTTTATTTTTACGTAACTCAACATGAAAGATGGGAGAACAAACTTTAGATGAGGTTGGATCCAGAATTCAAACATTATCGTCTGGATCCAATTTCTCTCTCTCTTTTTTTGCTCCACTTCACCACTTTTGTGCTCCATCTTTAGCAATTTATTCTCTTAAAATACCAAAGTCGGCAACTCCCAAGGATATATGCTTCCCAATTCAGGCACAGAGGAAATAGGGAAATTTTTTTCTGAAATGTTCCAGGGAAAATCCTATTGTTATTCCTATTATTTGATTATAGTCTACTGATTATCTTAGGAAGCCACATGCTTCAACTTTCCTGTCAATTCACAGTAAGTCAGTTAACAAAGTAGAGAAAGGAATGGCTCCCCAGAAGGTAATTCAAGTTTTTAAGCAAGATCCAAACGAATATGTGGAGGCAAAATAGCAGATAGCCACAAAATCTTAGACTTCTGTAAGGCTTATATAAGAAAATATGAATTAAGTGGTCAACACAAAGTGTGGCACATAGGGAAATAGAGCCATTTAAATTATAACTTTACTTTACAACTGACTAATGTTTAAGTGTATTCTAATCTATATTAAAATGCTAACCACCCATATCAAAGATAAGAAGGTGTACTAAAATGATGTCTTAATACTAGAAGATTAAGTCTTTAGTATACAATGTGATGTGTGAAAAAGGTAAAATATCTTGGGTGACCATAAAAATGGTTCATTAGACTCTTCTTTTTGACACTTCCTTTTTTAAGGGATCATACTTTGTCCTGTCTTTTCTCATGTGGCAAGTAGAGTAAGAGGGGCATGGGTTCTCCTGCATTGGGGAGATGCATCCTATCATTTCTTCTTGGAATTCTATTATGGAAACTAAGGAGGGACCAAGAGAGAAAGAGGTCTAGGTTAGCCTATATGACTTGCCTATTTTATAAAAAATATTTCTATAGTTTCCATGGTGTCTATTCTAGTTTTCTAGGAGAATATGCTAGGGCTAGTTCCCAAAGCACAGCTACAAATATAGAGTTTGAAGAACAGAAATATCCTCTCTACCTTTCTTGAGATGACCATGATTCAGAAATTTCAGATTCTAGCTATTTCTTCCTGGAGATACAACTCCCTGAAAGGATGGCCCCTCTCTTTCCATAGACAGAATAAGATTACTACACCAAACACTAGAGTAGAAAATGGCTCTTTCCCTATGTCCCCAAGGCTTTACTCTTATCTCCCTCTGTTATTCTGTGGCCCTAGTATGAGCTGAGCAAGCAAAGGGGTCCTGGCAGTATCTGCCTGAGGTAGTCTATGGAATGAGACAGAAAGAAGAGAGAAGTCAACTTAAATATTTGCCTGGGAATATATAGCTACAGTTTGTTAACTGAACTGAGTTTTTGCTACCACAAGATCTATATAACCAAAAAGCCAAATCCTAGGACCACTCAAATCCACTGTAGTTAGAAAAGATTTCTCTGCCTATCTTTGCATGGAGAAATGGAGCCACTGAGATGAAAATTTTATAAAGTAGGGGTGGTGTGGGCAGAGAGCAAGGGAGTCCTTGACAGGTACATAGGAAGAGATAGAGGATACAGGGGGAATGGTGTGGGTGGCCTAAAAGGGAGACCTCACTGGTGTAGGCAGGTTCAGGTGGACGCAGGGTAAAACAAGATGGTGGTTCTTGGACTCTGGAGACCAGGGGAGCATAGTAGAGCACCCAGGATAAAGCAGGATGGGAGAAATACAGAAACCACCACAGAGGAACTGAACTTTTGGAACTGATCTGTGCCCCCTTTGTGGGTCCCTGGCCTGGTTTTGATGAGTTAAACATAGACAATTCTAAAATTTACAATAAGTTAAACCAAGTGTCAAAGAAGAGCCTTAACACAAAGCCAAACAAGAATAAAGCCCTAGGCTAGAGAAAGAAACTGACCAACAGAGTAAACTCATCAAGATAAACAAATGCCTAGAGATCAGTGAAAAATTACAAGCCACACTAAGAGGCAGGAACATATGACCCACTCAATGGAATCAATTAAAAATTCAGAGGAGATGCAGAATTTGGAACAACTAATCAAAGATGTCCACACAAATTTCCTAAATCAATTCAAGGAGATGAAGGAAAAGATAAAGGACATTAAGAAGACACTGCATGAACAAACAGAAGAAACTGAAAACATGCATAGTAAAATAACACATTATGGCCATGAAAGTCACAATAAAAGAGATTAAAAATATACTAGAATTACACGATAGCAGATTTGAACAGGCAGAGGACAGATTTAGTGAATTACAAGATAAGACATCTGAAATCACATAGATAGAAGAACAGAGAGAGAAAAAAAAATGAAAAAAAGATGAGCAGGGTCACAGGGAATTGATGGGTGTCCCAGAGGGAGAAGAGAAGAGAAAAGGGACAGAAGGAGTGTTTGAAGAAATAAAGGTTGAAAATGTGCCAACTCTTATGAGGGGCATGGATGCTCATGTCCAGAAAGTGCAGCACACTTCAAACAATAAATCCTAACAAAACTACTCTCAGACACATACTATTCAGATTGTCAAATGACAAGGATAAAGAGAAAATCCTGTAAAGCAGGAAGAGAAAAGCCATCCATCATGTATTAGCAATGCTCGGTAAGATTATATGCTGACTTCTCAGCAGAAACCATGGGGACGAGAAGGCAGTGTTGTGACATATTTAAGGTACTGAAAGAGAAATATTGCCAACCAAGAATTCTGTACCCAGCAAAATGGTCCTTCAAAAATGAGTGAGATTAAAATATATGCTGATATACAAAAAACAAGAGAATTTGTCAACAAAGTCCTGTCCTAGAAGAAATACTAAAAAGTTCTGTGAGCTAAAAGTAAAAGACAGGAGAGAGAGGCTTGTAAGAGAGTGTAGAAATGAAGGTTATTAGTAAGGGTAGTTAAAATGGTAAAAAAAAAAAAAAAAAAAGGAAACATCTAATAATTCTAATTATTAGAATATAGGTCACCAGAAAATAGAATGAGAGCAGAGAATGGAAAGTTGAGGGTTAATCTGTGAAGAACTGGTAAAAAGCTTGTCTGTAAACTGTAGAAATGAATAGAAATGGTGAAAGCACATCACTGTGTTTGTAACCAGCAGAGCTAGTATATGGGTATGACAGTGGTTGAAATGGGAAGTCTAAGGTCATGTATATTACTAGAAGGAAAGCTAAAAAATATAACATGGGACAGTATAATATCATGTAAAATGTGAATATGAGTGATATCGCATATATAAGACTGTTTTTACAGAATACAAATAAACTAGAGAGATGGAAATAGAATAGCAGCTATGCATGGCAGGGGAAGCATAGAGAGATAGAGAGGTGATGACCTTTTTTGCTTGTTTTTTTTGGTTATTATTATTATTATTGGAAAAGTGAAAATGCTCTAAAAATAATTGAAGTGATGAATACACAACTATGTGATTATACTGAATACTACTGATTGTATGCTTCTTATGGAATTGTGCTTTATTAATATGTATCAATAAAATTGAAAAAATAAAATGAAAATCTCAAAAAGAAATAAGATTTGGTATATAAAAGCCTAAGGATACAATGGTTGAAGTAAGTACAGCTTTTAGAGTAAAAGCATTGAATGCTGCTGAATTAAGCTCCCCAATTAAGAGACACAGATTGGCAGGATGGATTTAAAAAATAGGAAAAAACGATCCATCTGTGTGCTGTGTACAGGAAACTCACCTTAAACAGAAAGACACAAATAGGTTGAAGGTGAAAGGTTTGAAAACTATTTTCCACGCAAATAGTAACCAAAAAAGAGCTGGGGAAGCAATACTAATATTGAAAAAAATACACTGTAAATGCAAAACTATTGTAAGAGACAAAGAAGAACACTCTATATTAATAAAAGAGGCAATCTACCAAGGAGAAAGAATAATCATAAACATTTATGCACCTAACAAGGTGCACCAAAATATAAGAGGCAAACACTGGAAAAAGTGTGGTGAGAAATAGTGGCTTCTACAATAATAGTGGGGGACTTTAATGCACTTTTCTCAGCAATAGATAGAACATCTAGACAGAGGATCAATAAAGAAACAGATCTTGAATAATATGACAAATAAACTAGACCTAACAGACATGCACGGAATATTGCACACAAAGCAGCAGAATGTACTTTCTTCTCGAGATCATTCTCCAGGTAGACAGCATGTTAGATTATAGAACAAGTCTCAATGGATTTAGAAAGACAGAAATTATGCAAAACAGCTTTTCTGACCATAAAGGAATGAAACTGGAAATCAATAGTGGGTGGAGACTGGAAAATTCACAAATATATAGAAGTTAAATAATACACTCTTAATCAGTGGGTCAAAGAAGAAATTCCAAGAGAAATCAGTAAATATCTAGAGGCAAATGAAAATGAGACTACAACATATCAAAACTTAGAGGATACAATGAAGGCAGTGCTGAGAGGGAAGTTTATAGTCCTAAATGTCTACATTTAAAAAGAAGAAAGAGAAAAAAATCAAAGACCTAACTCGACACCTGGAGGAACTAGAAAAAGAACAGGAAACTAATCCCAAAGCAAGCAGAAGTAAGAAATAACAAAAATTAGAGCAGAAATAAATGAAATTGAGAATTTAAAAAAAAGAATAAACAAAACCAAAAGCTGATTCTTTGAGAAAATTAATAAAATTGACAAAACCTTAGCTAGACTGACAAAGAAAAAATGAGAAGATGCAAATAAATGATATCAGAAATGAGAGAGGGGACATCACCACTGACCTCACAGGAATAAAAAGGATCATAAGTGGATACTATGAACAACTGTATGCCAACAAATTAGACAACTTAGATGAAATGGACAAATTCTTAGAATCACCCTAACAATCTACACTGACTATAGAAGGAATACAAGACCTCAACAGACCAACCAGAAGTAAAGAGGTTAAATCAGTCATCAAAAATTTCCCATCAAAAAACAGCCCAAGACCACATGGATTCACAGGCGAACTCTACCAATCATTCCAAAAAGAACTAATATCAATAGTTCTCAAACTTTTCCAAAAAAAAAAAAAAGAAAAAGAGAAACATTACCTAACTCATTCTATGAATTACATAATACCAAATCTAGATAAAGATGCTACAAAAAAAGAAAATTACATACCAATCTTTCTAAGGAACTTTTATGCAAAAATCCTCAACCAAATACTTGGAAATCAAATCCAACAACACATTAAAAGAATTATACAGTATGATCAAGTGGGTTTTATCTCAGGTATTTAAGGTTGATTCAACACAAGAAAACCAATTAATGTAATACACCACATTCACAAATTGAAGGAGAAAAATTATATGATCAGATCAATTGATGCAAAAAAGGCATTTGACAAAATCCAGCATCCTTTTTTTGATAAAAAACATTCAAAAGATAAGAATAGAAAGAAACTTCCCCAACATGATAAAGGGCATATGTGAAAAACCCACAGCTAACATCATCTTCATTGGTGAAAGACTGAAAGCTTTCCCTTTGAGATCCAGAACAAGACAAGGATGCCCAGTGTCACCACTCTTATTTAATATTGTATTAGAAGTTCTTGCTAGCGCAGTTAGGCAAGAATAAGAAAATAATGACATCCAAATTGGAAAGAGAAAAGTAAAATTTTCATTATTTGCAGATGTCATGATCCTATATATAGAAGAACCCAAAAATCTACAATAAAGCTATTAGAGCTAATAAATGAGTTTAGTAAAGTTGCAGGATATATGACCAACACGCAAAAATCAGTTGTGTTGCTATACAATAGTAATGAGCAATCTGAGGAGGAAATCAAGAAAAAAAAGTCCATTTAAAGTAACATTTAAAAGAATCAAATATCTAGGAATAAATTTACCAAATAATGTAAATAAACTTGTACACAGAAAACCATACAACATTGAGAAAAGAAATCAAATACCTAAATAAATTGAAGGAAATTGTGCTCATGGATTGGAAGACTAAATATTGTTAAGATGTCAATTCTACCCAAATTGATTTACAGACTCAAGGCAATCCCAATAAAAATCCCTACAGCTTCTTTTGCAGAAATAGAGAAGCTATTTATCAAATTTATTTGGAAGGGTAAGGGGCCCCTAATAGCCAGAGACATCTTGAAAAATAAAAACAAAGTTGGATGACTCACACTACCTGACTTTAAAGTATATTAAAAAGCTAAAGTGGTCAAAACAGCATGGTATTGGCACAAGGATAGGAATACTGACAAATGGAATCAAATTGAGAGATAAGAAATAGACCTGCACATCTACAGTCATCTGATATTTGACAAGGCTGCCAAGTCCACCCAACTAGGACAGAATACTCCCTTCAGCAAATGGTGCTGGGAAAATTGGATATCTATATCCAAAAGAATGAAAGAGGATCCCCATATCACACCCTACTCAAAAATTAACTCAAAATGGTTCAAAGACCTAAATATAAGAGCCAGGATCATAAAACTCCTAGAACAAAATGTAGGGAAGCATCTTCAAGATCTTGTGGTTAGTAATGGTTTCTTGGATTTTACACCCAAAGCACAAACAACAAGAGAAAAAATAGATAAATAGGACCTCAACAAAATTAAAAACAACTTTTGTGCATCAAAGGTCTTTATCATGAAAGTAAAGTGACAACCAACACATTGGGAGAAAATATTTGGAAATCACATATCTCATAATGGTCTAATATCCAGCATATATGAAGAAATCCTACACCCTAACAATAAAAAAGACAAATAACCTAATTTAAAAAAAAACACAAAAAACAGGAAAAGACTTAAACAGACATTTTCCAAAGAGGAAATACAAATGGCTAAAAAGCACATGAAAAGATACTCAAAATCACTAGCTATTAGGGAATTGCACATCAAAACTGCTATGAGATATCATTTCATACTTACCAGACTAGGCATTATTAAAAATACAGTAAACTACAGGGTTGGAGAGGATGTAAAGAAATAGGAACACTCATTCACTGCTGGTGGGAATGTAGAATGGTGAAAAGCAAGGACATGAACAGATAAATGCACAGTTTATAGTGGCATTATTCACAAATGTTGAAAGGTAAAGACAACCCAAGTGTCCATCAACAGATGAATGGATAGGCAAAATATGGTGTGTGTGTATATATGATGGAATATTATTCAGCTGTAAGACGGAATGAAGTACTAACACATGTGACAACATGGATGAACCTGAAGGAGCTTTTATGTTGAGTGAAATAAGCCATACATAATAGAGCAAATATTGTTAGTTGAGCTCACTGATATGAATTAGTTATAGTAAGCAAACTCTTATAGGTAGAATCTAGAAGATAAGTTACCAGGTGATCGAATAGGGGTAGAGAATGGGGAGTTGATGCTTAATCTATTCAGAATTTGTAATTAGTTTAATTGTAATGGTTGGGAAATGGACAGAAATGAAGGCAGCACAACATTATGAGTTTTCTGGATAGATAGAGGTCCATACAATAGCTAACAAAGCATTATACTTCCCTCCTGGGGAAGTCCTGCTGCTTTCTCAAATAAGATGGCCAAAAGCTCTGGAATATATAAGCCTTACCTAATAAAAGAAAATAGGCTAATAAACCAAGCTTGTGCTCGTAATGCTTGCATGTACGAACCTTATTCCTGTAATAATGAAACTAAGCCTAATTTTAATTAATACCTTAGCGTTACCTCCTGAAAACCTCCTTGTTATGCAAGTGTTGTGTCTCTCTAAGCCAAACTTTACAACTAAACTCACTACCTTCCTCCCCCAACCCCTGATGTGGGACATGACTCCCAGGGATGAACCTCTCTGGCATAAAGAGATTAGTACCAAATGTAAATAAGTGAAGCATTTAGAGAGACTTTGGCCAAAAGGGGGAAATATTAAATAAAAAAGAGTTTTTATGGCTAAGAGATTTCAAAGTGAGTCAGGACGTCATTCTGGAGGTTACACTTATAAAGGTCCAAGCCAGACTTCACAAACTGCCACAGAAAAACAAAGCTTCAAACAAAAATACTCCTTAGGGCCCTCAGGATGTCTGGACACCATAGGAAAGCCACACGGCCTCATGAAATCAATACCCCCTTAACAGGCTCTATCTGAGAATATACAATAACCTATTTCCTCAATATAATACAGTTTTCTTATTTATAAATCCCCTAATCATGATTCCTCTACTCCTTTTATTTGAACCTATAATTTTCAATTTACCTCTTAAGTATATTCCTCACAGACTTAAAGCCTTCGGATTGTTCCTATACTGATTGAGTCCGGAAACCCAACAGGTATACAGCCAACTCCTACTCTCTCGTTCTTCAGGCCTGCTCTGAACAACTATCAAATGATGATAATGGACCAGCCCCATCCTGAAAGCAAGGAGTATCTTCAACTGCAAGCAAAACAATTCCATACCTCTGCCCCCATAATATCTACATCCCTTCTCAGCCTGCAGTCATCAGAGCAGACATTGTCCCAAATTCCTTAAGATTGAGTAATGAACAAAAATAAGGGGCAGGGGGGAGGCAGGCATGTAAATGCTGATTTAAGCAGATTTATTGTTATTGTAGTTATTATTTTTTATTAAATGAATTGTAAAATTGATATAAAAATAAATTTTAAAAGATTCTAAAACAATTTATAGGAGCAGAAAAAAATGACTTAAAATTATGATACCTCTGACTACTTATGGTATCTGAAAACTCCCCAGCACAGGGGCCCTATAAGGATTGATGCATTCTTTGCAGCATGACTTATCATCAGCAAGACCTACAGTCTTTCATCACCAAGAGTCCCAAAGTGTCTGGGGGAAATGTTGATGCGGCTATGAAATGCTTTCAACTCTGCTTTCTGCTTTCTAACGGGTACTTCCTAATCCTAAGTGCTCTCTAAATAAGTGTTCTCTCTCTCTCTCTCTTTCCTTTTCCACACCTGCTCTATAATGTCACCATTTTTTTTTTCTCTTACTCAATTAGAAGTGAGAGCATTCTAAATTAATTCTTCTCTTTTTCATTTTAATTGGATAATCACTTTTACTTTTAGATTAGCCAAATTGTTTACAGACACATTCTGCATGATGGTGCTTAATTTAGGGATGGTAATTATGAGAAAAGGCTGGAAGGGGCTTCTAGCAGAAACTGGGCAGCCTTTTTTAATGTGGCATTTGGGTCTGGCAAATTACATGCAACTATGGAAACCAGTGGAAAGACCCTATCCTTAAAATATGACCCCAAACTCAACAGCTCCTGAGACACTGTCTAACTTTGTTTGTCAGAATTCATTCATTATTATTCCTATGATGAAAAAGATAAATAACTTAGACTTTATTGAGACCCTGTTATGTTGTTTGACAGTGTGCCACATGCTAAAATACAATAGCACAAGGTACAGGCCCTGACCTCAAGGTAATCACAGTCTAGTAGGGGAGATAAACAAGCAAACATTTTATAATCGGTATCAGATGGGGTTGAAATGTAACAGCAGTCCTGGGGATCCAAGGGAACACAAAACATGGGTACTGAGTGGTAGAAGGAAACTCCTAGAAAATACCAGTATTTTTTCCCTAATAAATACATGCTCAGGTAGACATAGACTACAGTAGAAATTCAAGAATATTTACTGAATTAATACATTGTAATAAGTTTAAAAATTTCAGAAAAATTTAGGGAAGTTTTACAATTGGCCTTATTAAACATTCTAAATATATCCAGCATCATCTCTCCTTCTCAACCCACATTTTGTCTCCAAACAACCTACACTTCATAGTCCAACTCCATAAGTCTACTCATTATATTTAGTTCATATCAGTGAAACCATACAATACTCATCCTTTTGTGTTTGAATTATTTCACTAAACATAATGTCCTCAAGTTTCTTCCTTGTTGTCATGTGTTTCCCCAATTGATTTCTTCTTACAGCTGAATAATATTTCATCATATTTATATACCACATATTGTTTATCCATTTCATTGGTTGATGGTCACTTAGGTTGTTTCCATTTTTAGCAATTGTGAATAATGCTGCTATGAACATCAGTGTGCAAATATCTGTTCACATCCTTGCTTTCAGTTCTTCTGAATATATTCCTAGTAGTGGGATTGCCAGATCATATGGTAGTTCTATATTTAGTTTCCTGAAGAACTGCCAAATCCTTTTTCACAGAGGCTGCACCATTTGACACTCCCACCATCAGTGAAGGAGTATTCCTATTTCTCCACATCCTCTCCAGCACCTGTAGTTTTCTGTTGTTGTTGTTTTAATTATGGCCATTCTATATGTTGTGAGATGATATCTCAGTGTAGTTTTGATCTGTGATGTAGAATATCTTTTCATGTGTCTTTTGGCCATCTGTATTTCTACTTCAGAAAAATATCTATTCAAGTTCTTTGCCCATTAACAGAGGAGATTTTTCTAATTATAATCATGTGTAATTCTAAAACCATGGGGGCAATGCTAATATGGCTATGATCTCTCTCTTTCTCTCCTTTTCCCTATTTCTTTCTCTCTAAGTGTAGTTCTATAAATTTTGAATCTTACTACCTTGGTTATCTTGGACAAGTTACCATAACTTTCTGTGTCTCAGCTTTCTCATTTTACAGTAAGGTTAAAAGTTGCTACTTCATGTGGTTGTTATGAAAATTTAATGAATTCATATATATTAGTTTTCTATTGCTGTGTAACATGTTACTAAAAATTTAGTGCCTGAAAATAACACCCATTTATTATCTCACAGTTTTTAGAGATCAGAAGTCTCACGGCATGACTTAGTTCTATGATCCTGGAATCACAAACTTGAAATCAAAGTATAGGCCAGACTGAGTACTCATTTGGAGCCTGAGAAAAAGTTCACTTTCATGCTCATTCTTATTGCTGGCAGAATTCAGTTTCTTGCAGTTGTAGAACTGAGATCTATGGTTCCTTATATGCTATAATCTGAGGCTGCTCTTAGCTCCTAGAAGCCTCCTATGTTTCTTGATGCGTAGCCTACTTCTTCTTCAAGCCAGCAATAGTACATCAAATGCTTCTCATACTTCGTTTTTTACTTCCTTTTCTGTGACCATCTGGATTAAACTCTCTACTTTTAAAGGATCACGGGATTCTGTCAGGGCTACCTGTTTAATTTCCCCTTCTTAAGGTCAGCTATACCATTTGATATAACCAACAAATTCGCAGTGCCTGGGATTGTGCAGGGCATGTATCTAGGGGGAGAGAAATCTTAAGAGCATGTCAGAATTCTGTCAACCACATCATACTTATAAAGCACTTAGAAAATTCTCTGCCCAGACAAGCACTTAAAAAATGTTTGATATTATTATTTTATACTTTTATGTTATATTGGCATATAGCATTCCTCAATAAATAGAATCATAATACTTGGAAATATTAATATACAATGAAAAGGAAACCCACACACATATTTTCATTATTTTTTAGGAAAAATTCTGAATGAAGCTAACATGCTCAATTAAGGTTCAGCAAAGCAAAAATAAGAATATTGTCTAAAAACCTGCTTTATATAACAGAAGCCACGCCTGGTTGGGTACTCCTCAATCATGTCCTTCTTCTGCCTTCTTGTGGCACTTTTGAGCATGGCAAGAGAATGTTTTGTTTTTTTTTTCAAATGAGAGAGAAAACTAGAACAGGGTTGTTAATATATGAATGTTGCAAAATCTTCTTTGATTTCTATTTTTGAATATTCGGTCCAAAATTTGCAATATTTCTAGCCACACTCATTTACCTAATTCTTTTAACTAAGCAGAGAGAGAATTTCATTGTGCACTTATTACCTCTGGTGTCCTGAAGCTACAGGGCCTTTCTGATTATAGATTCAAGTTACAGTTGCTGCTATGGTGTCTATTTTAAGGCACATAAATTAGGTAAGCAAACCAGCTTGAATGATTCAGTCAACACAGTGGGACCATCAGTCTGCAAGAGTGTACTGAATCTCCAAAGACAGTGTGGAGAGTCAAATGTTCTTAGAGAGGTTCAGAAAATTCCTGTAATGAAATAAGGTTTCATTCTCTCCATTCACAACTGTTCCTGCAGTGATGGTTTTCCCTGATAGCTTTCTGTGGGATTTAGGTAGGAAATATCTAATTTTTAGATAGCTATTTGCATAGTGGTCTTAGGATCATTCTCTCATTTCAACTCCTACCCTTCTTTGTGTTGTGGTCATTGAGAATATATCTCATTATCCTTTCCAACCTGAGATTCTTTAGGGCTGACTCTATATCTTCATTTCCCTCATAGTCCCAGCACAATCACCGTAGACAGAAGTATTTGGTTAATAGTTCCTAAATTTATTAACTCAGTGCTCTAAAAGGAAGCATATAATAAAGTGGCTTTTGTTGAGATACTATAACCATAGAACAATGAAGTGGAAAAATGAACCTTAGAATCTCACCTTTTCATCAGAAATGAGAACACCAAGTATGGTAGATTGAATTATATACCGCAACCAAAAAAAGTTCTTCATCTTAATCCTTGTCCCCATGGGTGTGGACGCATTGTAAATAGGAGCTTTTGAAGATGTTATTTTTGTTTAAGGTGTGGCCCAACTGAATGAGGTAGGTCTTAATCCAGCTTACTGGAAGCCTTATACAGAGAACCTGGAAGTCATAGAAGACAAAACAAGGGGACATTGCTGTATGATAGGAGGTAGTGACACAGGCCAAGGAACCCCAAGAGTTGCCACCAGCCAGCACCAGAACCCTATAGTTTTTGGGGAGAAAGCAAGCCTTGCTAATATCTTTGATTTTGGCCTTCTAGCTTCAAAACTGTGAGCCAATAAATGCTTGTTTGTTAGGCCAACACATTGTGTGGTATTTATAATAGCAGCCTGGCAAACTAAGACATTAAGGATCAAAAACTAGGATACTATGTCTTAGATCATATAGCAAACCATCTAAGATATTTCAACCTATTAACTTCCTTGGTTTCTAGTGGATAGTTTTAGTTCTCTTTGTTTTTACTCTCTATTGCTGCCTTTTTGTAGGTTTGTATGCATTGCATGCTCCTATTCATATTTGTGCAATATGTGCTCCTGAAGATTGAAAGAAATTCCAGGCAGGTAATGTCTGTTTGCTTAGTCCAATTGGCAGACAAAAGCCACAAATTAACTTTCTCTACCAGGAAGCCAGTAAGTATTTTGGAAGCATCTGGGGAGGAATTCCCAGGACAGTCCTTTCATAGGAACTGAGACTTTCCTAAGAAATGACTACTTCATAATGAGACTGTTATTTAAATTTCTTTTGGTGAAGAGGATACCTCTTAAGTACCCAGTTTGTAACAAGTCTTTCTTTGAATGAGAGGGTGATCCTAAGACAACTATACAAATAGCTATCTAAAAATTAGGTATTTCTTACCTAAATCCAACAGGTAGTCTTTATTTCTTCAGACAATAGGTTGTCCCCCAACAGTATTCTATATGCTTTCTATGAAAAGGCCAGTGAAAACTGATTAGAGTATTGCAACGTATGTTTAAGTTTCAGTCCTATGTTTTAAATATATTGAGATTAGTGTGAGAGGCAGGATTTTGGCCCCTATGATCTCACCTCCTGAAGTTATACCTAAAAACATATTCCACCTTATGACAGAAGGGACTTTGTGGAAGGAATTAGGGTTGTTACTCCTTAAAATATAGAGATGATCCTGGATGATCCAGGTGGGCCCAATGTAATAACATGGGCCCTAAAATGCAGAAGAGGGAGGCAGGACAGTCAGTGAGAGAGAAATGAAATGAAAGAACAAGAGATTTGATGTCTGAGAATGATTTGACCTGCTCTTTCTGGTTTTGAAGACCAAGGAGGCCACAAGCCAAGGAATGTGGGTAACTTCTAGAAACTGAGAATGACCTCATACCAACAGCATGCAAGGAAAGGGCTATCTGGATCCTACAACCGCATGGAACTAAATTCTGCAACAACTCGAATGCCTCTGTAAATAGATTGTCCTGTAGAGCTTCCAAAAGTGAACCCTGGCCCGTGGATACCACCTTGATTTTAGCCTTGTGAAATTCAAAACCGAGAAACCAGCTGAGCCTACCAGACCTCTGATCTATAGAACTGTAGTGTTTTAATAGATTGGTATTGTTTTAAGCTGCTGAATTTATTGTCATTTGTTATGCAGCAATGCAAAACTAATACAATTGGATTTTAATGATTTCTCTTAACAGGATTGGTGGATTACTTTTGTACAGCATCCTAGTCCCTCAGTGCTTGACTTTTTATTATACAAATCAGTACTACAACGTTGCTGGTCATATAAAAAGAGAGCATGATGATTTGGTCTCTGGGAGATAGACTAAAGTAAAAGGACAACAACTTTGCCCCTGACAATTTTCTTCTATCTTCTGAGAAATCGCCCATGCAGTTGAAGATGAACCCAGCTTCTTAGATAAATAGCAAACTGTCCGTTTCATTCCATTGTACCCTGCTATGTTACCAGCTTATGCCAAACCCTTTTTGTGTTGATTCTAGTACGTCATTCTCAACTAGTATGGAAAATACTTTGGAATCTTCTCTTTTCAGTCCCAGCAGGTCTCAAGAAGATGAGAGGAAGCATTTAGGCTCAGCTTGTGTTACACTGCATCTTGTAAGATTGTTTCTCTGGGGAAAAGTCCAATTAGTTAAGGGATTAAAAATACTTATTATAATCAGAATCCAGAAAGAACAAAGCAAGTTCTTAATGAGATGAATACAATGGGGTTGCTATGAAAATTAATAATTGTAGTAGAGGATTCACATATGCACATTTGTTCAATCATTTGAGCAACCATGAGAACAAAGCACTAATATCTTAATTTTCAGGGAAAGGATTTCATTATTGGGAGGGGAGGAATTTTCACTGGTGTGGTACTTCTGGCTTCTCTCCACACTTTTGTCTTCCAGCCATCAGAAAAATGGAAGGACTTAAATTGGTACGTATATGGGTGTGTCAACTCTACTCCTCATTTCTTCTTCTTTAGCAAAGCTGCCTTCTGTATTTTCAAGTTTACTAGGTGTGACAGTTTGAGATTATTTTATGAATCCTCAAAAGAGAAAAGATTGTGTTTGTAAACTAATCTGTTTTTCTGGATATGATACTCTTTGATTATATTGGATTCAGGTGAGGGCCCCTTGATTAAATTACCTGTTAAGATTAGGACTTTGGAAAAAAAGGTGCAGAAGATGGTGTCGGTTTAGGTGGGCACTCACCATTTCCCTTATGGAAGACAGCTGATTGGGGACAGGATCCTGCCCAGGTGGTCTCTTCTGGGAGCCTGCAGAGTGAGAACCTTGGGGACATCAATCTGGAGGGAGCTGGACAGTGAGGTGGACTGCTTAATATAAAATGGTGAGTTTTTTCCTGAGCTAGAAATCGTGGACACAGATGGCTAAGCCCCACCCTCCTGGCAACCCAGTGAGAGGGAGCACTCTCCAAGAGTGGGAGGGTCCTGGCAAAGGGTGAGAGGGTTTTTTTCTGTCAGTTTGGCTCCTGGACCCCTTGCAGCTTTTTGGGAGCAAACCAGCTGGCTAGAAGTGGTGCCGGGCTGAGGGGAGAAGCAAATCTGCTGAGAAAGCCTGATTTACCTGACAGCCGTGGGACACAGAGGCTTGGCTCGGGAGCGGGCAGAGTCCACACTGAGTGTCAGAGTTTCGGCTCCTCTGGGGGGGGTCAGGCATTGGGAAGTGTTTGATAAGTTTCCATGAGCCTTTTTAGGGTCCCCTCGGTGGTGGGGGGGGTGTCCAGAAGAGGCCTTCTTTTGGGTCCCTTAATTCTTCAAAAAAAATTCCTTAACTTAATTTAATCACTAAAATCTGCCTCAAAACCTGCAAAGAGAAGGCTGCAGGGTAGTTGATTGATGAGCGCAGGCTGAGAGGCTCCACAAGGGCCCAAGAAGGAATGCTGTTCTTCCTTAGCTTTGTTTGACTGCATGCTTGTGTGT